>JALLPE010001100.1:0-13090 GCA_036940025.1 Conticribra weissflogii | reverse complement strand
AGAGTATCTTCTTCTCACAGCCAGCGCCTCTAAGTTTCTGGCAGAATCTGCCAAGTAATTGTTCCTTTGAGCTGTCCATAACCACAAGGACACCCTCAGGCTGGAAATGAGGAACAGAGCATCATTCACCTTACCTTTCATTTTCATAGGCAGGCACATATCCAAAATCAGAGCTGAAAATCTGGGAATATTTGTTGCTGCACCAGGACAAGGTACTGGCAAACACAGTACCAACGAACAACGTGAGATATAGACTGCCATAGCAAAGCATGTGGTTGTTGAAACAAAATCTGCATTCCAGTGTGGGCTTAGCAATGTTCCTCACACCACAATGAGTGGTGAGCTACACCATCCTCTTGAGGTAGTGGAGTGGAACGTGAAATAGCCTAATGCCAGGCAAGTGTATTAGAGTCAAAGGCAAGCTTTTGTTGACTGGTTCTGAGGTAGGCTGTCTGTACTGTGGGCTTCATGTCAACTGTGATGTATTGTTTGAGGGCAGCTGCAAAGTTGTGGTTGTCCATGACATATAAAGGCCTCAGAGACTACTAAGCTTAAAGAAATTTCTAGACTGTGGGGATCTGTGAGACACTTGGCAGTGATTTCCCCCCTGTAGTTGACCATACCCTCATCCTGAGAAGAGTACAGAAAGATCAAGGGGTCCCATGGTGGACTCCTGGATGTTAGGTGATACTTCAGGATGATCATGTTGTCATACTCTGTAAGAATGGGGCATCTAGCCTTGAAGTAGCTGGTAACACCATCCAGTGACAGAGGGATGGTGAGTGGTGGACTATCGCCATCATGGTCATCTATCAGGAGTGTATGATCATCCTCAGTGGGCTTATAGGATAGGAACTTGGAACATTCATTGACCGCAGTGCCGTTCATGCAGCATTGCTGGAATGACAAGAATGTTGAACATACTATCAATCTTGATAGCCTCTTTGATCATTATGATCATGAAGGCATGCATGATAGGGTCCTCATACATAATGGCAGTGTCAACAGTACTTGTGTTTTGATGCCATATCTCTTTATCAAAGCTGTAAATGTCGACATAGCAACAGTGATTGTGAACTACAAGAACATTTGAACCAACTACAAATGTGTCTGCAAGTGAGTCCATTTTAACGAAGATTCTAATAGGATTACTCTGACTACAAGTAGATTTGATTGTGCAAACTGGCATGACAGCAGCCTGGTCATAGGACATATGACTGAGGTTCCCCTAGGGCTGCCCAGCTCTTGACAGTTTCCTTTTCTTGTTGGTCTTGGTAAGATTGGAATTCTTCTTGTTTGCTGCCGTCATGTAGTCTTCACCTTCTTCTTTGTCAGATGAGGGAATGGAGGTAGGAAAATCTATTCCTAATGCAACCAGAGCCACAATCACCTGTTGGTTCTGAGCAGTGATACTGTCAATCTAACTGCAATGGAATTATACAGCAGATAGAAGGAGTCAAGCCTGCTTGATGGGAGGCTGTCTCCATTTCCTTTTTGCCGCTGGGATGTCGTTCCCACTGGTGTTGGCTTTCTTGTTGTCTTGCCAGAGCCATTCTCTCTGTCCAGCAGAGAGCAACATATAGATGTTCCCTGGGTAATTTGCAGGCAAGGAACTTTGGCCAGTGCCATCCCTATCTTATGATTGACACCATCAACCTTGGTTGCTACTGTGGCAACTTGTAGACTCTTTGCAGCAGGAGTCTTCTGCACTAAGGAAGCAAGGTATGAGATGCATGCTTGGAAGTTGGTTCTGTAGCAGATCTGAGACTTCCAGATCTGAACAGCAGTTAGAGGGAGGGCTTGTCAATCCCATTGAGAATGTAACAGACACAAGTGCCATTGTCAATAATGGCTAAACAATCAGCCTTAAAGTGGTTCATATGCCAATAGATCTTCTTGTGGCAGGCAACATAGGTCTGGAAGTTGTTGGTCGTAAACTCTCCTTTGTACTTGAGATAACACAGCTTGTCTTTAAGCTGTCCCGTATGCCATAGGGTGAAATGGGGTCAAAGAAACATGATCTGTAGAGTCTTGAATGCAGTGCAGACAATGTAGGTCTTGCAGCACTTCTTGATGCAGGTCTTTGCAGGGGTCTTTGCAATGGATACATTGAGATCAGCGTATCATATGGCCAAGTTGAGATATGTATTCAGGGAAACGGAGGTTGTCCAGCCCCTTGAGGACTCCTGCATCAACTCCTCCATAATAATGATGTCTTTCTGGATCATGTAGGAGCACAGAGCACCATTAGACCCACATAGCAATTAAATATATTCCCTGATGTTTATGAGAGACTAGTTGGGATCTCCAAAATCCCACTAGGATGTTTCTTCCAGGAAAGGTTGTTAATGTGTTCCTTCTCCTGCGCCATCTAAAGGCCCATATCATATACATTCTTGTTGTTGATCAGGTTGATCATTTAACATGCGTTGAAACAAACTTGGTGATACAGGGTGAAGCATACATAGGTCAGCATATGCTGTTCCATGTGTGACACACTGATCTCAGGATCCCTTGTCATGTTGTTGCACTCTCTGCCTGGCAAATGTGAAGTCATCATTTGAATATTGACATTTTTCAACTTAAGATATGACATTTCTTATGGTATGTTCCCATGATTGCAAACAATGGCTTGTGCTGCATCTAAGCTGAAACCCAATCTTTTGAGGAAGCATTCATATTCCAGCCTCTCAATCATGTTGGGGGGGGGGGGCTTGCCCCTTGTATTTCATCAAACTGCCCCCAGCTTCTCCCTCAGGAGGGACACCATCTTGGGCTTACATCCCTTGCTGTTGGTCATGGCCCTGGACTTCCAAGTTGGGTGACTGCTCTTAGCCTAGTTGGCCATCTTGTATGGGGGGGCTACTCTTCCACAGCAACATCTCGACCATTTGCTGCAGTGTCAACCTGGTCTTAGTGCCCAAAAACTGTGGTGGGTTATTTGGTGCAATGGAAATGTCTTGTTCACACACTGGAAAACAACAGGTGGCACCTGCTACCTACTCAAGTCTATCACAGTCCTTGGTCTTGGGGCTTGAATTATGGACTTTGATGTGTTAATGCGCCTTTCTAGCTCATCAGTGAGATTGCATCTGGGTCCAGTGGTCTACTGGCTGAATCACATCCTTGGTGATTGGGTTTCAGGGGTATCTGCAATTTTAGCAGAACTTGGGTATCTTCTTTTGCCTTGTCATGAAAGTCTGATTAGTTCATTGGGTCTTATAAAGTAGTAATAAATTATTAAGCTGGTAGACAGAAATTGACTACGGCCCAGTTGTTGTCATGCATTCATATTTATCTCAAGTAAAATAAAAATTATGAGATGCGTGAATGTTCTGTTTTTTTGAAGAATATATGTGGTAGTTTGGTGAAGCACATGCCTACCTGTTTCACATACTAAATTTCTACAACTTTAGCAGATGCTTCCATGAAATTTCAGGAAGATACTGTTCTTTGAAAAATATTCCCTCATGTGCTACTATCACCATTATGGCTGTATGTATCTAGTTTTGAAAACTAGAGGACAAGACTTGAAAACTATTCCTCTGGAGGATGAGATTTCAAAAGTATACAAAAACTTGTCCTATGGATGACAAGGTTTCTTAAAATTATAATTGTTTGCATCACACTTAATTCTGGGCATTAACAGAAATACCACAAATGAATTGCAATTGATGTATAATGAAATAATGTAAAATCCATTCATATTCAACATCATTACATACATAACAATATAGAATAAACTCATTAATTACTTCATCACTAGAATTGTGTTTGGTTTGGATAATATCATCATATTTTAAAAACTGTAACTATGGATTCTTGTACAAATGCAACCCGTTCAAACACAGACAGTATGGTAGAACCACCAACCTTGTCTTGAATAACACATAGTATATCAGCTCTAATGGGGGAACAGCATTGAAGAACTATTACTCATAACAAATAGATTGACTAGAACTTGTTCCAAATCCGTTTAAATACATACTTCCTGTAACCAAAATATGGACCAATGAAGTACCATCCATAACATCCAAGAAGTGTAGGTGCAGTTACATGAAGATGTCTGGTTACAGAACAGTTGCACCCAGCAATCTAATCATGTTGGACTCATATCAAGATAGTCTATATTTTGATTCAAAGTTCAGAATGACTGGGACTATTGTTGACTTCCCAGTAAAACAATAATGTTGTTGGACTAATTGTGGGAAAAAAAGTCTATTGTCACTAAAATCTTAATCAGAGTCTTTGAATGTGGTGAAATGTGTTTCAAAAATGGCAGGATATTTATTTGTAACCAGAAGTAATATGTAGACAAGAATTGAAAGGGAAAATGTTGGAAGTATCTCCTACTGAAAAATCTGTAATGTTTGGATGTCCAACATACATTCCAAATATCAAAAGCACAAAATCCAATAAAATATGCTCCTCAGGAAAAGTAATTACACTACTTAGTTTAAAACGTGCCATATCACATCTTTTGATGATTCCAGTACCTTTATACAATGGCCACACTCCTGTGAAGCATAGCCCTGACCATTTTTGTAATGTTGAATAAGTAGAATCAGACAGTGAAATTGTTGATCTAGTACAAAAACAGTGCAAATATCAATGCAATGTGAAATGTTAGCAAAGAAAACTGCATAGACATGTTGAACAAAGTGGACTTCATGGAAATGGATGGCACTTATGATCACAGCATAAAAATTTAACATTCTTTCTTTTATGGTGCAGAACCCAAAAGTATATAAAACCATTGTCAATATAACTGATGGGGTCCTGCCATTAGACCCAATGCTTTAAATCATGTTAAGGAACCCCTGAAGGCATGTGGAGTGGCAGGTGGTCTTAGCCAAGAATTGATTTTGCATTTGATATTTCACTGCAATTAAAATGCACATCTTGAAGTCAACCATATAAATGACACTTTTTCTGGATACAAATGGAATAACATATCCATTACCAAAATATATCATTTTCCTGGTATGCTGTTGGAAATATCATCAATATCTTCTGATGTTAACGGCTTTAAATCACTTTGATATCCACCAACTTAACCAATGCTGTCTCCCACCTGTCAATTCAATATCAATGACTATCTATCTTGGATGCAATACTATATGTCATATTCAAGGTTTGTCCAGATATATTTGTCCTGAATTTTGAATTATCAAAGAATGAGATAAATATCATCAGTTAAAAAATGCTATTACTCATCTGAACAAAAGCAATATGCACACCTTTGTTGGGGTAGAGAAATATCAATTGATAAGATTGTTATTCCAAGTAAATCAAACTGTAATCCAGTCTGATAAATAATAGCAAACCTGATAAGTACAGAATTAACTTCTTTATACTTACAAATGCATCTTTTGGACACAATTTTATCTACCACATTGATGTATACTGGGAAAAAAGAGAACATTGCTTCAATTCTTCCTGATCTATGGCAACTTCCAGCACCTCAGAAAGTGGTTGTGAACTCAATTGTTTTGAATGGACTATATAAAGATCCAAATTGATTCTAAGAATTTTGTATGTACAACAGATTTTCTTTAACAGAATTATTTGTATTGTTGAGATTTCAATACAGAATACTAGCATGTGGTACTATTTGTTCAAATTTAAATGGATTGGATCAAAAGACAATAAATCTATCCAAGTCTGCAAAACTGCAAAAAGGGGTGAGTCTTAATGTTACTTTGATCCCATAAATGGGATTTTTTTGGACAGTAGAAGTATAATAAGATTATCTCCTTCATATCTACTTTACCACTAATGGGTATTGGAGAAACAACTCAACAAACAGAAGCATTGTCATTGTCAATATTTTAAGGAAGATTTGCTACCTCTTTCAAGTCACCCTGGTCAAAGTTCCCAGCATTCCCACTCTAAACAAGTTCAAGGAAATAAAATCAAGCGAATTGTTCTGGTGCTGCTTCATTGCTGTTGCTAATATATGAAGCACTTTAATGTCAAGAGAAGCTGGAGTCACCATAAAAAACGTTTTGTTGTGTAGAGCTCCAAACATGGGATATCTGCATGATAAAACAAATGATTGTTTCTTACCACTCACATGGTGATCATCCAACTAAAATCAATAATGCCCTAGAAATGATCATATCAATCTATTTTTTTCACTGCTGATTGGGCTGGTGAGGTGAAATCATTCAAATCTGTTCATTGCATTCTTAAGGCCTTAATGATTGTTTGATTCTCTACCTCCTCCTAAGTAAACAGTATACAAACCTTGAGCAGCTGCTAAGTACAAACAATCCAACAATAAAGGTGGCAAAACTGGTGGGTCCATTTTCAGCCAACTGCTGAGAATATTGCCTCAGTCTAAAATCAAATCCTCAATTTGATGACTACAACAATCCTGCTGCCAAAAATTAACAATTACCCTCTTCCTGGGCCAATCACAAGGATATGATGGTATTGACTACCAAGAGGTTGTATTGTAAGCTATATGGGTGGCACTTGAAAAACCAACATGATGCCAATGATCATAACACCATTTGACATCCTCTACCAAGCCTTGAAGATACTTGGCAAACAAAAACATAACCATTGAAGGTGCTTTGTTCCCTCCATAAGTAAAGTGCTACCTGATTCTCAAGCACTTCATTTTCAAGGAAATTGCTTTCCAAGCACTTAGAGGTCTATTGCTGCTTTGCTTGTCATTTCATTGAAAATAATTTGATAAAGAATGAGAATAAATTCAAACATCTGGATCAAAGGGTTGCCAAGGATGAGCACAAACATGTGGATGCTGCCAATCATATAAAATGTTTGCAGTTTGGTACGGGTGAAAGGTGCCAGCTACTAATACCAGCAGCCAAAGTGATGCCAAAACTACAAACCCATAGATAAACCAAATTAGCACTTAACTGGGGTGTTTATATTCTTTGAAAGCCCTGCTTTGCGAAGCATTGTATTGATTATGCAACCAGCAAATTTTGCAAGACCGATTTTTAGTTTTTCATGTATGAAGTTAGAGCTTTTCTTTTAGAATTACTTATGTGATCCAAAGTTATAGTCAGATATTTGAAGTCTGCATTGAATTTTACGTTGGAGAGATTATTTGAAAGTACTCAGTGTACATGTTTAGCTGAAAATGACCAAGGTAAAAGATGAAGCAGAATTCTGCTTTCAGCAGTAGAAATGGACTAATGCAAATAGCCCCAAAATTGACTAAGGTATGAAAAAAGCAAATGATCAAAAAAGCTAAATATGAGACACTATTGGTGAAACAAGAGGAATTTGCATGATAATGAACCCAATAAACAACCACAAAACTAATCAAATCAAGAGTCATTGACAGTACAATAAATTGATTCATCCAAAATCTTTTTTTGTGAAAAAGGTAGAAGTATTGGAGGCAGAGATTCACATGACAAGTTTTGAAAAATGTTTGAATCGATTGGTTCCAGGAGGAGTGATGTTGTGACATTTTCTGTGATAAAACCAATCTGTCTAACCATGCAATTTAAAAGTAATAAGTTGTGCTTCATTTCCAGAAACAGGGATGGAATGCAGTATGAAAATATCCATTGAGCATCAAGGATTTCACTGGCTGTTTTTTTTAGTCCACTGGCAAAATTCTCATAATGTTTGTATTTGGGATTTAAGCATCATCCCATTGAAATGGTGACCAAAGAAGATTATGAGGATTCAGCTTTAAAAACAATAAAAATTGTCCCAGAAGAGACGTATCAACAACAATCAAAGAGACAGAAATTGAAGACAACTGAGGAATAATTTTCGGATTTTTTGACCAATGTTTCCAGTTGGAATCAATCCTCATCAAAAACCTAAATATTTATAATGGGGAATGCACTTTCAGAATTCTACTGAAAGATTATTTGTATGTAGGCAAGCATTCTTTCCATGCTCACACCTCCAAACGTAGCAGGGGAACATAGCATCTGTGACAAAATTATGTGCATCTGTGGCAATCTTACAGGCCAATGAGGAATAATTATAACTATATTCCACATGAAGGGTGATCACTCACTTCACTTGTTCAATTTCCCTTTGCAAACCACCTACAATTGCATTTTGGGACCCCAATTAGAATCATGATTGTTTGCAGTGGCAGTTTTAGGTTCAATTTTTCAAACCTTTATTGATATCATTGAGTGGAACTTGCAATTTGTGAATGTGATCTAAAAAGATTGTCAAAAATCAGAGGAATAGGTGGTAACTTATGACAGCATTATTAAATTAAAAATATTGCCTTGGCCATGATATTACTCACATCATATTTCACTTCATCATATTCACTAAACCAATTTTGTTGTACTAAATTGGATTTAGCTAGATTAATTCCACATCATATGAGAAGCAAAGTTCTTCTTTTAGAAAGGACTCTGCAGTATTTCTCAATGACCTATATCAAATTCAGCATCTTTGAATATAAGCTTGATAGGAATGAAGTGGATAAATGTTCTGGATATGATTGATCAAAGCAGCATCACAAAGCTGACACTCAAATTGAGAAAGAAGAAGTAACAGACTAGACCTGGGTCACCACAGGAATGACAAACATTCAGGTAGATTATCAACCAATTCCAAGTCATTAATTTATTGTTTCTAAGTAGTACAAATCAATTAAATTGAATGAATTACTATTGATAATGATTATTTGCCTCCCATTATAACAACAAAAATTGCATTATCTGGTGATGGAGGAAACATTGATTAAATCACTGCATCCATCAAACATCTTCAACAAAAGTTATTCTCACTTCTTTCCCATTCCTTTCTATGTGTCTCAAGGACTACATAGTCAATAGACATAAGGCTTTGTTAAGACTTTTGCAAAAGCGTTCCTTCATCAACTGTGCCACCAACAGGAAACACAAATAGTTGGACCAGCAGTCAGCTAAAATAAAGCAGATTATGTGATGGATCTGAGTAGTACAAATCAATCAAATGGAATTAATTTCTTGTTACACCACCCCCTAAAATCACTAAAAGTTGTCTATTTTGGTGTTTGAGGCAACCATAATAAAAACTTTTCCACTTAATTGTTTTTCTCATTAAATTACCTTTCCTTTCATCTGTGGCTTGAGGACTACATATCCTATAAGGTTTTGTTGGTACTCTTTTGGTACTACAAGAATTGCTATTGTGCACTTATATCTCATCTCTACAAGACCTGTGCTATCAAAATGAATCACACAAAGCTCGGCAGGCAGTCAGCCTAAGCGAGTAGTTTGTTCGTTGCACCTAAATAGTGTGATTATATCAAAATGATTAATTTTTTTAAAGAATGAATTCACCACCCGCTAAAATCACCAAAAGTCGTCTGTTTGGGTGGTGGAGGCAACCGTGATCGGATCACTGGATCCGCGATGTCATTTTCAACTTCATTAGTTTCTCTTGCCTTTCTTTTGAGTCTTGAATTAGATGACTTCGCCTCAACTTTCAGATATTTTCCGATTTCAAAATCGCTTCCATCATCCGCCTTCAAAGCGTCGTTGCCTTGAGCATTCTTCTCTGTATCGCCTCTCTCGTCGTCTCTATTGCCAAGGTCTCCCCGACCCAAAGCGGATGATTTGAAATTACGATCTTTCAACCTCTTCTCTTCCTTCTTCTTCAAAATCCTTTCTCTCTCTGATTCCAGAGCCTCCAACACAGGATTCTCTAAAATCACCATTTCCTCTATCATTACTTCCTCCAAAGGCCGATCCGTCAATTTATCCGTTGGAATTCTCTCCATCTTTTTTAATATTTCCATTCCTCCCACAACTTTTCCGAATACAGAATGCTTTCTATCAAGATGAGATGCCGATTTGTAAGTGATGAAAAATTGTCTGGCATTGGTTCCGGGTCCGGAATTGGCCATGGAAACGATTCCCGGCCCGGTGTGAGTAAGTCTATCGTCGAATTCGTCCGCGAAGGGTGCTCCCCAGTAGCTTCCATCACCAACATTTTCTTTTTCATTAGTCGCAGTAGAATTATTTCCATTTGTGAACTTTGCTTTTTTCTTCCCCACCCCCGGCTTCTTACCACCCTGAATCATAAAATTGGGAATTGACCTGTGAAATTTTGATCCTTCGTATTCCTTCCCCTCTGCCAAAAGCAAGAAATTCATCGCCGTTCTTGGGACGATGTCACAATGTATCTCGATGTCCATTGCGCCCAAATTGGTAAACATTCGAACCATCCCTTTCTTTTTGAGGCTTTTTAGCGCCTCGCATTGAGAAGAGATAATTTCTTCTTTTGTGGCGGGACGAGCTTTGTTTTCTCGAGTGATGTTGAGTGTGGTGGAAGTGAGGGATCCTGAGGCTTTGCCAGAGGTTAGTTGGAGCGAGGTTAGGAGTTCATCTGTGTAAATAGGTTGCTGGGCGAAGAAAGTTTCTATGGCCGATTTTTGGTCCCTAGACTTGTCGCTATCATTTTCGGTTTTGTCATGGTTGCTTGATCCAGATGAGTTGAGTAATTTTTTGGATTCTTCCTCGGCAGCCAATTCTCGTTTTCTCTTTTCCTTCCCCAATTTTTCCATAACCCTCGAAGCAGTGACACTATGACGTACATTACCAGAAGTTCCTATGCCTCTGGAATCATCCCCGCCTCCATTCGCACTCCACTTGCTCCTCTCGTCTCGAATGTGAACGAAGTTCTGAATATCCCTCAACTTCGCCAAACTTTCATCTTCCGGATCTTGCAAAACTATGACATCCTCCTCCTTCTTAAATTTCTGCCCGCTGATCAAATCCACATAATTCTTGGGCTTCACGTTCAATTCGTAATACGCCTCGTAAGAGTAGACATTGGCCTCCTTCCTCTCGGGTCTTTGCCTGATAGCGACTACTTTTGTCCTATCCGTGAAGGGTTTATTGAGCACGGGGCACTGCCATCGTTTCGTGGATTCGTCTCTGTCCATATTGAGAGTAATTAAATCTCGGGTGGTCATGGGACGACCCGTCACGGGGTCGGATTTGTGTTTGAGAAGGAAGGGGGTGATGGCGGTGTTTTCGAAGAGAATGCCATCCGGGGTGCAGGTGGGTGTAGTGTAGGGAGTGAGGGTGAGGGCGCAGCAGTCGAAGGGAAGGGGGCGGGTTGCGGTGGAGGAGAGGGTGGAGGCATTGGAGCGGAGGGATTGATTGGCCCGGTGTTCGCGAGCGGATTGGTACTGCTTTTCTTTTTGGCGTTTGGGCATGATTACTGAATTAATTACAACTTTTGTTTCGAATTTTCTAATACATATCCCATTTTGTGTATTCTAAGAGGTATCGTAGTACTACTTTCCTGGCTCTCGATACGTTTTGTGTTGAGAATGCTGTAAGAACATCATATTATTTTTAACCTGTTACAAAACGCCTCTTGATACAAATAATCATAGTGGGGCCCTTGCAATCTAACTGAGACAACTTCCATTAGCTGACAGTTTCCAAATCCTCCTGGCAAATTCAAGACCACATCAGCCTGGCAAACCTAGACTGCCCTTGCCTCAAACAACAATCCCAAACCAACTCCTCTCTTTCTACTGAGTTATCATACTTACAATTAACAAGATAAGGCTCCAAACTCAAAAATCATGAGTTATGAGTATGACATCAACAATCCATGTTGTTGATGACAAGAATAATGACAGAGAAAAACTAAGGTCATTAATGATGCATTTAAATTTCAGTTTTCCAAGAAATCCTGTACCAAGTAGACTGTCTCCAGACAGGATCCCACCTCTGCTTTAATAAACAAAGAAAAACATCATTTTGAGCAAACAATGATGAATTTTAAAGTGATATACCCATGTGATTCTACTTAGAGATCAATAAAATCCATCTAAGGGGAGTTGCCATGATTTATCTATTCCTTCTGACTTGAACAAAAGTTTAAATAATTGATATACACAGAACACCACATATAGCTCTTGCAATCAATGCAAAATGCAATATCAGTGGGAACAGTTTGGATGTAAGAAATAGAATGAAAACTCAGGGGATATCATACATGTGACATTTTATATGCCCTATGATAGGCCAATGCATTGCTATAAACATCATTTTCCCTTGTTTCACATCCCCTAAACTTGAGCAACATTATCATTTTTGATAGTGTGACATCCCAAGGCTCTCAGAAACTCCTTGCTCAAAAAAAATGGCTGAATCATGTACCAGCACTTATATTGGATAATACAATCAACTGAAGTGTTTGACCATGTGGATATCCATTGCATTCATTTGAGGATGCACTTCACATACATGGTCTTATTTAATACTTTTTAATGCTATGGTATGGTACCTACTACTTAGACTACTGTCACAAATTTTTCTATCATCTATTTGAGGTATTGGCATTGACAGGGATTTAACTATTCTTTATCAAAAATGATCATGCACAAGTTGTATCTATTTAGAATCCACCTAATTTGAAAATGGATTAGTTTCTTGTTTTTGAAATAGACAAGTTTATCCATCTTAAAAAGAAATTTGCCATCTATCTTCCAATTTCAAATGAAAATAGATAATAGGTCAAGACTCATCTATTTCTTTCTTGTGGTACGTTTCTACAGGGATCTATGTAATCATCTATTTGGTAATATAATATTGCTCATAGACATAAAAGGTTAACAAAGAGATGATGACACTGTCAATTGCAGATGACAATTATGTTGCAAAGATCATGACCTATATTTTTATCTCCCCCAACATGTGCTCATATTATGATATATGGATAAAATTGATAGTTAATGATAGATAAATATATACACAGGCTTTGCTTTATCTAAAAATAGATCATTGTGTTTATATTTTACAATTGGAAGGTCAAACATATGAGAGATAATAGAGAAATATGTACCAGCAGTTGTAATGCTCTCTCCTTGGAATTTTCTTGATGCACATATTTTGATAAAGATAACTTATAATTTTCTGTATGTAGAAAAGTACTAGGATAATCTTGGTTTAATTTGAACCATGTTGGAGCATTTCTTTTCTTCAGTTGTGCTCAGTTAAGAATTGTTCTAGTAAGACAAGAATCTGTTGAGTTAAAGTCAAGCTCTCTAGGTGTATTGGAAGGATGATGCAGCCAAAACACTTTGAAATTAGTAACTAGCACCACTCCAAACACTTTGTAG
>JALLPE010001099.1:0-13098 GCA_036940025.1 Conticribra weissflogii | reverse complement strand
CAACATGTACAACTAAGAAGCAACTTGGGTATTTATTCATCTAAGGACTACCTAATCCATGGTTTGAATATCTCAGAAAGAAATTATTGGGATGGTAATTCTCTGCTGCACTGGCAGTCACTTTGGATATTGTTTGGTTTGTTTCAATTTGTCTGACTAGAGAAGGTATATGCCATTATCGATTCAGCTAAGATTGGAAGGATATCTTACTGGCTTTATCTTCAAGTATTGAATCTTCATCTTCCAGACTTCAAAGATTTCATATCCTGTGTTGAAATTGAAGATTAGATCCAAAGATATTGATTGAAGATCCTGAACACATACTCCTTATCTAAGTCACTTCAGAAAGCACAATTCATTTCTCAGTTAGTCAAAGTAGCTCATAAAATCCAAAACTGTTTATTTATTACATCAATTTCACCAGACCTATTTTTATTGTGTCACATTTGGGGCAATAAAAGAATATTAATGTTCATCATTATTGTCATAGCCATTGTAACCATGGCAAACATCAATAGTTTGTTTGTTAACCCCTGACCCTTGCCAACATATTTTCTTCATATTTTTATTTAAGCTTGAGAAAGTAAACCCAACAAACAAATTATTCTACACCCACTATTTTGAAAAATTGAAGTTTTCAGGAATTGTGACAAGACAAAATAATAAAATGCAATTGTTCTGTGCCATCATTGCCAATACCTACCAGTCACAAACCCCCAGACTCAAATTTTCTTAGTATTTGACTCCAATTCTCACAACACACCTAGAAAAAGATTTCAAGTTGCTTAAGATAAAAATTGAATAGGAGCATCCTACAAGTACCGAGTTCAGCTGTGACCACAAATTTTGAATCTAATTTGGTCCAAATGACACAATTTACTCCTCAATCTAGCATGGCCTAGTTATCCTGTGCTCAAATTATCCCATCAATTTTGTCCACTAGAACAATTTTCGATGGACCTTAAACCTTGCATTTTTTGAGTTTTGGTCCCATGATTCTTGTGATTTTTGGCTCTTTTCTATTTCACAAAGTTTACAGACCCATGAAGGGAAAGATACAAAGAATCATATGGTAAACACAAAGTAATTGCAATACTTTCTATCAGAATAGATTAGAATTCTGATAAAAAATCAATAATTTAAAAAAGAAATTTTCTTGTGATTTCTTGACTTGAAATTTGACAAATACCCATCCTGATCATGTCATTATTTCAAGTAGTATGCTACATGCTATAATGAAGGGGAGGTTCAAAATTAATTTTGAGTCTATGAGTTTTCAAAAATACTTGAGTAAAAGGAATATTTGTTGAAACAAACTGCAGATCATTGAATGAACAATGTCAAACAAGTTGGAAGAGGAGGAAAGTTATTGCATAGAGGTTTGGGATAGGGTGCATTTTGTTGGAAACAGACAAAATCAAAAAATCTCTGAGAATATTTTTTGTTTCAGTCAGAATTGTGCAACTGTACCAAAAATTTTATGCAGGTCAAATTGTTCCCAAATTTGTACCCAACAAAACTTTGGTCTTGAGACTATTGGGATGATTCCAGTATGTGATATCACCTGTTTAAGGTAAAATAATTTTGAAACAATAACAAATTTTATGACTGTTTTAGAATCTGGACTGGTGAAGTAGAAATTTGTAAAAATGACTCCATTCAGTGAAAATGATCTATGAAAACTTTGAAGGAATTTTTAACAGCAAACAAATTTGGAGGTTTAACCAATTTTGAGACCTGCTCATTTATACTTCATACTCACCAGTTTCAACTAAGAGAAGAAAGAGTGGCAGAGGAGTGCCAAGACATGGGACAGTTACTAGCACATAATTGGACCATGCCACACCTTGCCTTCAGAGGCCCAACTGTTCAAATGGCAGTGAGCCTGGAAGGGGTTGTGTGGGTGGGTTAAAATCAATTCAGCCTCAATCCACTATTTGGATTTCTTTGCCATTTTCCAATGAAAAACTGAGACAACTTGCAAAGGTGTGCATTAAATTCCCCATTTCATGTCACATGCAGTGATATAACCACTTCAGAGACCTGCTCATTTGTACCACCTACTTACTAGGTACAACTAAGAGAAGAAAATGTAGAGGAGAAGAGGCAAAAACTTGGGACAGTTACTTGCGAGCAATTGGACTGTGCCACACCTTGGCTCCAGAGGCCCAACTGAGCCAAACTGCAGTGGGCCTTGACCACCATGAAACCCAAGGAGAAGGGAGGGATTATGGGAAGTTGTTGTTGAGGAGCCAGATTACTGGGAACAAGACAATAGTTTGCAAGGAGCATGCAGACAAAATTTCAGGTGATTGGTTCAGCATTGAGGTGAAGGTAATGAAACATTTTGTCAGAGCACCATTGGCCTAGGAGTTGGATGATGTCAGTGTTGCCATTGGCCACAAGGAGGGACATGGCCAAAGCTGCAAGCAGTGAGCTAGCAGAAATTTCCAAAGGAAAATACTCTAAATTCATACCAAGGAATGTTACAGCCTGGTGAAGCTGTGAAGTGATGAAGAAAGAAGTGTACATAGTGGACCAAAGGATGTGAAGCATGAGCCAGGGGTCTGGAAGGTGGTGCATTGTGCTGTCATAGGTGAAGCACACAGTGAGCTAGGGCAAAAGCAGGGCAGAGAAAAGGGTCACCACTGCAGCCAAGGCACAGTGCTTCATTTTCGACTCCATTTTTTACTGGTTGAAGGTGAGTGAAGCTGTAAGCAACTGGAGTGATTCTCTGTTGGAGACTGTTTGGAGGTCAAGCCAACAATTGTGAATGAAAAATTACACATTAGCCAGCAGGAATGGGTCGGCATTGGGAATACTGGAATCAGTGTGTTTACTCAATCAAATGAAGGAGAAGAACGCCATGATGATCTCAGCAGTGGCTTGGAGTCAGTCTGAGTTTGACGTAGGTTGGCCACCAATAGGGAAATGCATTTGAGAACCTGGATTGAGATATGTTTTACACAAAATTCCTGTGGATCTTTTTCTTCCAAGATGCCAATATGCGTTGGAAGTGAAACCCATTTTGCCAGTTTGTGGAAGGCAGAGGTCTTGCTAGGCACATTTGGGCAACTGCCTGTACGTAATCTTCAGCTGATCGAGCCCAGACGTGATTGCCCTTGGCTGATCATTTTTCATAGCAACCTTTACAGAGGAAGACTTGTAGGACTGGTAGTTAGTCATGGATGGTTTGAAGAAAAGGATTGAGTGTCAAGGTAGTGGTGAAAGCAATCCATGCATCCCAGACAGTGATGGTGCTGCAGGCTCAACCAACAGAGACTCTTGCAGCATCTGTTTGTGTAGCAATGTGGAGATGATTGAAAAATGATCTTTTTAATGGCATTCAGACCAGAAATGTTGTTGGCTGGGGGAGGAGTGCAGAAACTGATTAAAAGAAATCAGACAAAGACAATCAAAAATCAATCAAAAGTGAGTTGACAATTGCATTGGAGCTGATAGACAGGAGGTAATTGAACTGGTAGACATGGCAGTGGTATTTCTGATGGAGACCAAACAGGCATAGCAGGTAGACTGGTGCAGAGTTGGTCAACACACTGGCCTTTTGTTCTCAAAATGTTGTGACAAGGTTATTGCCTTTTCTAAGGATGGTACTTTCACCAACATTGAAACACAGTGCCACACACTCTAGATTATGAGACCACTGGCAAATTCAAGGTTGGAGTTTGTGATTTTACTGGTGAGGTTTTTGGTGGACACTAGATCATCTTGGGTGTGTTGTGGCCAATAGAGGCATCAGAGAATTGGTGTGTGTGTGTATCCATGCACTATGGTAGCGGTTGGTGCTGGGAACCAGAATCCACCACACCTGGTGCCTAGTGCCAGATCATGATGAACCTTGGCCACTGGTGCAAGCAGTACAAGTTCTGCAATCCAGGTATTGGTAAGTTCCTGTGCAAGCCACTGAAAGTAGTCAAGGGTATCATGCACTTTCTTGGATAGGGCAATGCAATGCTCTGGATATGTAGCCAGAGCAGCTTGGAGGCAGCTGAAGAGATTGTATGATCCAGGGTGCACCAGCAACATTGACCAAAGTTAATAAAGTATGCAACACTTGCTCAAGGATGTGGGACATTGTTCTGGTGACATGGGGCAAGAATCTCATGGATGTATTCCTACTTGTGATCTGGAAGGTTTCATTGATATGGTGTCAACAATCCAATCAAGGACCCGTTTGACAGTGTCCCAGGAGCAGTTCCCTTGGTGGATTTTTTTTGAGTGAGACTGGTTTGCATTGTTGGGGCAGATCCTGTAGGCTCAGTGGGCAGATGACAGAGTTGACGGCTTGCAATAGCAATCAGTGTACACATGACAGATGCAGCTGTTGAGCAACACTAACAAATTTGTCAGTAATGATGTCAATATACTTCACTGTTACAGCTGTTTCCAGGAGGGATGGGTCATGCATGATGTCTATGGATGAGGAAAGAGCCTGGATATCAAGAGTCCAGAGCTTCCAGTTTGGCAATTGCTGTATTGAGGATGTGTGGTGGTAGTTGGTGAATAGAGTCATGCAGCACAGAATTGGTGATGTCAACTATGTTATTGATGATAACACAGAACAATGGTGGACTTTTCTTCCAACCCATTGTCAGACTGAATTAGATGGCTAAGAGTGGGCTTGCACCAGGCAAGGTAGGAAAGGCCTGCACAAATTTTGGTGCATCATCTTACAAAAGGATATCACAATAGAATCCATTGTTGACCTTCATTTTGTTAAGGGAGGTGAAGACTGCCAATGTAGAAGCAAGGATAATATATCAGAGTAGACATGGCAAGACTTGACCAAATTGCATGGCTTCCTTCAGTGCAAAAGGGATGGTTTTGGTGTTGATGTAAGACCAGGTGTAATCATTGATCCACCATGGCGGTCTATCATGCTGTTGGATGACTCCTGGTGGTGAGAGGTGGGTGTTTGGTGTTTGTTAAGGAACATGCCACAATGGGAAGGAGAAGGGTCATATGAATGTGACAGGAGTGATACAGGCCCCATGGAGGGCAGCAACAAAGGTGTCATTGTTCCACGTAGCAGAGTGAAGGCGAACTGGTGCACCATGTGTTTGAAGGGTGTGGAGGATGTGAGGCCCTGGGTGGTTAAGCAAGCACACAACATTCAGGTCCCTGACTCCCTGACAAGTTTGATGATTTTTCACCAGCCAATGCATTGACGCAGAGCAATGTTGAAGGCAATCAACTTACCTCAGGCTAGATAAAAAGGATGCATTTGTTGGTAGTATGGCCTTGTGCACTCCTGGTGCAAACATGGAGGGTGAAGTGGTTGCACCAGGGGGAGTGTACATTCAGCTAAAGTGCAATTATTAATTACAGAGTTACTTAGCTTAGGTCCCCCCTCTGCCCAAGAGTCAATTGCCCTTGGGTTTGTTGTTGTGACTTTTGCAAACTTGTCACAAAGGGTGCCACTCCTCACTCCTTTGCCATTGACCAAGCAGCACTTGAAAGTGCCAAACAAGGTGTCATTGAAAATTGGATTGCAAAGGAGCTGGGAATGCAATGGATCAGTAGTGGGTGCATACTTGGGTAGTGCCAAAGGGGGCGCAGCATTGGTACCCAATTGTCAGAGGAAGGATGAAAAGATTTTATTTCATGGGTTGGTGATATTGCTGGTGATGTATGCAGTATTGAGTGCAGAGATTCCAGGTGGCATTGGAGATGCATAACCCAGACTGGGCGGAGGACTGATATCAAGGTGACAGATGACATCAACATTGAACATTGAGTGAAGGGAAGTGGAGAGTTGTGCTTCCGATACAACCAATATACAGAGGTACAGAGCGAGAAGCATTGACAATGGAGGATGCCTTTTGCATAGCAAAGCAATTGAGTTGTGGTCTCTGTAAATTGCCACTGTGAGTTGAAGATGAGAAAATGTTCAAGATGGGCTGCTATGTAGCATTGAAAAGGATGGTTGGGTAGAAGGAGGACAGCTGTGACTACATCTAGGCTTCAAAGTTAATAGACAGATCAATTGATGCTGGGTAAATGAATTTTTTGGCAGAGAATTTGTTTTTCATCAGCATTGGAGATAGATGCATTGATGGACTTGATCAGGGCCACCTGGAGGTTTTGGGCTTGCTGCTGCTCCTTGTTGGTACTGGAAAGAGAAAAAAGGTTGCCAAAGATACCAGAGGTGAAGGAGTTGGGACAAAAACAGTGCCCCTGTAGGGAGAGAAAATTTTGCATGATGGCATGACTGAGGGTGATGAGGGTAATGAGGGTGATGCAGAGGTAAAGGTTATTGCACTGCACCAATTCTGCCAGGGAGAATTGCTAAGTGCTGCCATTTACACCAATTTGCCAATGTTGACAAGGGAGCTGTACACTGGAAACACAACATTGAGCTCCTGTTCCAGCAGCATGCCAAGGAGATGTAGCAAGGTTAGAAAGGTCTTGTTGCCAACTAACCTTGTAATGGATTGGGATTTTGCAGCCTGGTATTTGTGACATGCTTTATCCATTTTTCATTGCTGGTGTGCAATAATGTCAAAGCCCTGAGGGATGATGTTATGTTGTTGAGTTTGTACATTGCAGTGCAGGAGGGATACTGTGTGGCAATGATACTGCAACAAGAAAGGAGGAGCATTGGGTGGTGTGCTAGTGGAATCAGTGCAGTTTTGACTGGTACCAGTCTGTTGTTGGCAGTGCACTGGATGGTAAGATGGAAGAAGAAGAGCAAAACAACTATTGTGGTGGCCACTCAGTTTGATGACAGGGTAAATATTCATCCAAAACTGGAATGGAGTGATTCTATTCACATGAGAAAACCACTGACTAGCAAGACCATGCAGGACCAGGACTATCCACCAGGTTTTAATGGCTTTGATGTTGGCATTGTTTGTGGCATAAGGACCCATTTGTTGCAGCACAAGGTCTGCATCCAGGGCTGTCATGATATTTGGCGTTGTGGGAACTGGGTATGTGTTGGTGACAATGTTGAACAAGTTTTCAGGGAGTTCTGCAAGGTAGCAACTAGGTGCACCTCCAATGCAAAGAAGTTTCCATCCAGTTCTGGATGGGTTGCCGCTAAGTCATTGTACCATTGATAGGGGCAGAGGTACAAATGCTAACACCCAGCCAAGATCACAGTGTCTGCGATCAAGAACCCCTGCACTCCTGACTGTGCCACCCTGTTTTAGATGACCTCCACAGTGGTAGTCGTGTTGTTCCCTGCATTTACAAGATCATGCTTAAAGTGGCAGAGTAACGCTGCATAACTACCTCTGGTAGGATCAATATCAGGGTCTTGAAAGAGGGTCGCGAAGGTTGGTAACTGGTCCCGGTACTGGGAAAGGTGGCGGGGCGGTCGCCTGTGGCTGAAATTCGTCAAAATGATAGGCGCCATTGGCTGACAAAAAACTGAGACGACTGACCCATAGAGCGTGTGTCACCTTCAACAGTGTTTCCGTTGACACCTACACAAAGATAGTAGATAGAGGTTGTAGGTGCGATACGTATAGAATTACTGTCATCGCATAATATATATATTTTCTTGTGAGCGCCCAATTGGGACATTTCTAAAAATGAAGAACACTCAATTGTACTACATTTTTTGTAGCTACATTACTGAAAAAAGTATGCTGTTTTCGCATCATAGTCACCTGCAGCCAGCCACTTCGGCATGGGCATCTTTCGCAGCAGGGGCGTTCACTGCATCGTTTGCTTGGTCATTAGGATGGTGCGCACACAATAATTGGTCGATTCCCCGGATGCTCCTTGCTACCTGGTGTGGTGATTATGAGAGCGACGATGACAGTGTATTGAGTGAAAACGACATCGATTCTAACTCCGAAAATTCACAGAAAGCTTCTCGAAAGGAAAATAGCCGCTGGCCGTGGGACAAGATCCGCAAAAGAGTTCTCAATGTATCTGCATCATTTCTCAACACTGAAATCACCGGTAATTTTCAAGTTGGCAACTCCTCCGAAATCATCAATTCAGCTGAAAGAAAAACAGGCCCTTGCATCGGTGCCATTTTTGGATTGGATGTCGGGGGAACCTTGACGAAGCTCGTCTATTTTGAGCAACAAATTCAAGAATACAAACGGCCGGGATTTCGTGAAGGTTTGCATAGACAGGATCATTACCACGCAGCCGCGTCGGCATCTGAGGTATTGCACGCGCGACGTTCATCTAGCTTGAAGATGACAAGACATAACACTGACTCAGAAAAAGATTTGGAAGGATTGATGAGAATACGGCAGGAATCCGTTCCTGACAGGCTGAATGAATTTGCATCGTCGTGCAATATTGCATCATCACCATCAATTATTCCTTCATTCGAGCAATCAGAAATAAGTTCATTCGATCGTGGGAACGGTTTGAAGAAAGCCTCTTCCATGGTCAATTTATCCAAATCAAACGAACATAAAGAAGCCCTCGATAATTTTTATTCCTTCGCGAGACGTCTGGACGCATACGACACTGGCATGAAGGACAAACATCTCTCTTACTACTCACGGTTTTTGAACGGTCAATTCCACTTCATCAGATTTGAAACGAGAAGGATGAAGAATGCAATGAATTTGATGCGAATAAACAATTTTCACTTGAACATCAAAGAAATTGGTTCTACTGGAGGAGGGTCTCATAAATTTGCAAACGACTGGGAGAGGGAACTCGGGATAACAATGAAAAAGCAGGACGAGATGGATAGTTTAGTTGCTGGGATGCAGTTTGTCATGTCAGACATTGTAGGGGAATGTTATACATTCAAACCAATTAATTGGAACAACCCCAATGTGTCGGGACACTCAGACATCAACCGTTCTGATTCCAACGCATCCGATACGAAAACTCTGAAAACATCAAATAAAACGTCATCGACATTCTCGGCGTCAGAAATTTTGTTACCTGTCAAAGATCCAATACCTGTGGCGACAAATGATGAAAACACAAATGACTCACGCGAAAAACGTCCCACTCCACCGCATCATCAAAAAGAAAACGGGTGTTGTAAAGAAAGTCAAGCAGTGGATAAATGGTGGGCGTCTAAAAAGGTTCAAAGAGATTCAGTGATAGATTCGAATGCATATCCTTACTTGCTAGTTTCTATCGGCACTGGTGTCAGCATATTGAGAGTGGACGGACCTCGAAAACACGAGCGCATATCGGGAAGCACAATTGGTGGGGGGACATATTGGGGACTATGTCGACTGCTCACTGGATCAGATAGTTTCAGCGATGTCTTGAACCTTGCCATGAAAGGAGATCCGTCAAAGGTTGATATGATGGTAGGAGACATTTATGGGGAGAATAGTAATGCACTCGAAAAAATGGGTCTGTCATCAAATCTTGTTGCTTCTTCATTTGGAAAGCTAGTAGCGAAGCGGAATCCATCTGAGGGAGTGAAAGAGGAGGATCTTGCACGAGCTTTGCTCCTCATGGTCACGAATAATATTGGCCAAGTTGCATATTTGAATGCTCAACTTCACAAAACATCGAGGATATATTTTGTTGGTACTTTTCTGCAACACAACACCATTTCACAGCAGAGACTTGCATATGCCATAGATTATTGGTCGAAAGGCGAAACTGAGGCCCTATTTTTGGAACATGAAGGGTATTTTGGCGCTCTTGGTGCATTTTTGCTGAATCAAGGTATCAAGCATCACATCGACGATAACTACGGAAGTAGATTACGGAAAAAACGACCGTCGAAGTCGAAAATTCATCTTCGAAGCAAGTCGATGGGTAGCATAAACGTTTCAACGGACTAGCTCTAATCTATGTTATGTTCTTATTCACCAGTACTTGCGCCAAAAGGCGTTTACTAAATAATTTGAAACAGCTGCATTGAATTTTTTATCTCACGATAGTTGATCGATTTTTAATGACACCTAAATAAATACGTACCTTTCCACGGTTCAAAAATCATATTATACTCACGAGGGGAACATTTTCGAATCTTTTCACCTGAAATAGTGTGTTTACTGCAGTACAAGCATTTGCTATTGCAACAAATCGTACCGGATAAAATTGTTGTCAATCGTGTGACACCCTAGCAAAAGTAATGCTTCGAACTTTCGGATTGCGTCCAGCTTTCACACTTAACAGTTGACGTAGTTGGATGAAATTAGGATCTCCCCGTTCATCAAAAATAATTGACTCTTACCTATTACTTACACTAAAGCTTGACAGGCAAGCTAATGAAATAATTGTAATCCTTACGTACCCAGTGCTTAAAGAATATAATAAGTCTCAATGAGCTCTTGAAAAAGAATGCAGGCCGATATTCATTTTTTCAGACAAGCTTCAACGCAGCTGAAAGTATGATAAACTCGACTTGTGAATCAAGGAGTGATGAAAACACATGAACCATGGATTACATCGATGAACTCGCGGAGAGCTAAATCTATTCCAGTCTTACAGATTCACTGCGGCTACGAGGATAAGAATGTCAAGGAATTTCCGAAAAATGATCCAATATTCAACTCGAGCCATGATCATCTACGTCCATAATGACCCATGCTCGGCCCAGGCCCCCCTCCTCTTCCCCCTCCACCACCTCGTCCAAACCCCCCCCTTCCACCTGCAAACCCCCCTCGCCTTCGCTCCGTTGCCTTTCTCAAAATAGCAGCGGCCTGTCCTACTGCAGCGCCCACTCCCTCTGGCGGAGCGCCGCCATGCTTCCTCCAATGTGTGATCCTCTGGAACATCGGTGCGTGCCTCAACATCTCGGGCAGAACAATAAACACAATTTCTGACCCCCGCACATAAACTTGCTCCACAATACGCTTGGATCCAGGTTTCGGGCCTAGGACAACGGCCTTCTTTATGTAAAGGTTCATCATGTCTTCGGCTTCGAATAGAAGTCCCCGGATAAGTTCGCCTCGTTTGGTTTCGACGGTGACGACCGCGCCCTCAGCGTCGTGAAGGAGCACAATCGGGATTCCTACTCTGTTGTTTCCCACGACGGACATTCTAGAATATTCCTATTTGTTTCGTAAAGGAAATAGAAAGGCGCACACCTTAGGAAGTGCGTGAAATAAAAAAAATATGATGTGGTTGAAAGTTATAGTATTATTGGATCAAATCTGAAAAATAGTTAGAAACAATAGAAATGTAGCAGTGGAGCGTAATCAAATTATTTTCTTAAATACACGAAACGACAAACTTTGCGTTAAAATGTAAAATATTTAGGGTTCAAATCGGTCTAAATATATTTTTCATTTTCATTTACGAAATATAACATAAAAAGGGCACACATGCAGTTCCAAACAATTGCAATTTAAGTACATAGTAGTGGAGCGTATTCATAATTATATACCGTATATGACAGGACATGCAGTGATATTTTTTTTTATAATATAATGTATTTATCATTCATTTACATTATCAACGGCCTCTATTTCATTGTACACAAATCAAAATAATTATGAATTGCAAAATCTTTCAAATAGCTTGTAACTTGTTTTAAACAACTTTGGAGAGTGATGGAGCAAAGCTGACACAAAAATTGCAAAAATGCCTTCTTGTACTGGGAGTAGGTGATAAAGTTAACACCAACAGCAGTAAAGTTGAAAACAGCTTTTGTTGGCTTTCTACAATAGCAAAAAGAATAACAAAAAAATATTTGTCAAAAAGTAGTGATCAAAAATACAATATTATTCATGACAAATGATATACAAGACAGTTCAATTGAAAAGTAGGGAACCCCTTATTTTATGATGTCAGCAGCATCTGTTGATTTCAATGGATACCAACATAGCCATTGCTCTCAAATCACATAAGAGCGTTTTGGGATGGTAGGTACCAAAGGGTTCTACCATACTTCAAGGGGACTATATTTCACTATAGAACAAGATCTTGTTCATGGCAACTTTGGTTTACAAGATATTTTTCACATAGCCTACATAATATAACACCACAATACAAACCAGTTTTCACATGGCAAGATAGAAAATCATGTTTACTATCATAATGCCATGGTATTTTTTTGAAAACACAAAAAATTGTGACTTTGATCACAATTAATGTTGCAACTATGGAATTGACCTTGGTTAGTAAAATAATCATAAAACTATTTTAGATGAATAATACTAGTGGAGGTCAATATTAAGAATATGGACTCCCACCAAAGTGCTGATGAGGTCCCCAACTACTCACCAATGAACTCCATCCCAGGCCCAGAACCAAAAAGAGATATAAAATGGAAGTATCTAATGCCTGCTGATATTTTGAAGCTTGTCTTTCCTCAAGATTCAAAATCTGAGTGTTGCACTTCTTCATTCCATACTCCAACTTAAAATATGATCAATGACTTTGTCTGGTATGTATCCTCTCAAAATAACTTCTCTACAACACCCCACCAGACTTTGTGATTGGAATACAAACACTTATTCTCTCCACTCTCCTCCTTAGTAATTCTCTCCTGCTGGCTTCTGTTTATCCAACCAAAACATACCCCTTCCACCAAAAATAAAGATTTTTGTCATACTCTGGAGCTTGTGGCCTGTGTGAACTAAGGGGACAGCATGTTCCACATCAGACAGAACCTAATACATCAACATCAAAAAGGAAATCATTTGTAGGAAGAAAACGAAATAATCCATCATTTTACTCACAACTGTCAGCCCAAATGCTGCATATAATCTTTTGCTTTTAACCCCAAAAACTGGCTGGAGCAATGACTGAATTTCAATCTTTCTGGTGCCTTCATTCATGTCCTGCATATATCATTTCTGAGATATGAATTTATTGACCAATTCCTGTCTCAAATCCTTGACTTGTAGTTGGAATGAACTGTTGAGAAAGAAACATATGAGAGTCATAATTGGCAGCTGTCAAGGGCTCTACTGAGGCTGCTGGAGCTGTACCTGCCTCTGCCATGGAAAAGGTGGAATGAATGCCACCATTAATATTCTTAGTTGGCAATACAGCAATGCCTGCACCTTCCACAATGCTTGGACGCTGATACCCACACCAGGTTGGTTTACAAGTGGTATTTCAACAAGCCAAACTCAAGTTTGTTGTATGAGCAATCCATTTTTAATTGGATTTTCAGGAGCAGATCCACCACCACTCAATCATTTGACATTGATTGTTCAAGCCAACTTGTGA
>JALLPE010001098.1:0-13106 GCA_036940025.1 Conticribra weissflogii | reverse complement strand
TGTGATATGGAGTTCATGATGCATGTACTGAATAATCTTCCTGAAGAGTATGGTGTTGTACTGAATAGCTTGGAAAACCACCTAGTTTCAACCGGAGAAGATAGGTTACCACTGGAATCCTGCAGAGAGAAGTTTTACTCAAGATTTGAAAGGTTTGGTTACAGGCTACAGGATTAAATGTTCTATTCCAGGGAACATGTGACAGTTGCAGTCTACATATGCACAAATCTGACTCACCAATGTGTTCAAAGAATCAAGGAACTGATGGAATTAAGAATCCAAAGAGTGGGAGTGCCAAGAATGCTTTGAATGAGAGAAGGTACTCTAATTCCAATTGTTAAAACTGTGGAAAGCTTGGGCACAAGAAATCTGATTGTCCTGAGAGAGAGAAGGCCAATCAAGCAATTGATAGTGCATCAAAGTCTCCATTGAGTTGTGAAGAGTTTGCTTTGGTGCTTCGCACCATGGATGATATCATCATTGAAAAATTGATTAAAGAATCCATTTCCTTGTCAAATGAAGCTGGTGCAGGGATGCACAATAAGCATCCAGGGAAACAAGTTAGATTTGCTGATTAAGTTGGAAGGGCAAAGAAAAAGTTGATTATGGATGACAACATTAAGAGCAGCATGTGCAGCATTGATGGACAAAGTTTTTATCCCTTTGCTTCAAACACTTGGATTGTAGACTCTGGAGCCTCTTGTTTCATCACAAATGATCCACCTGGTATGTATGATGTAGAGGCAATCGATGAGTCAATTGACTCTGCAAATGGGTTAATGAAGGCAAAAATCAAGGGCAAGAAGGATGTTATCACCAAACAAGTGAATGGTAGAACAATGTGCTACACACTGGAACCATTCAAGTACTACAAGTAAACCAAAGTAAATATGTTTTCTCTTGATATTTGCACTGTCAAAGGGAGGTGATCTTAGCAGTGATGATCAAAACAATATTGTTATCAATCAAGGTGGTATGAAGATTGTGTTTGATAGACAAATTGAAACTTGTGATGGCTGGGTGTGTGGAGTGGATGTGTTTCCAAGTAAGTACAATCAATTAACTATGCTAATTCAAATGTGTATTCTGTTGTGATGAGGGAAGGTGGCATCAAAAATAGTAAGCATGCAAGTCTACTGAATTGCTTAAGCAGAATGGTTATTTAACAAGAAAGGAAAAAACAAAAGATATCAATGAGTATCGCTAAGCTTTGGGTCACTCATCAGAGGCACTTACTCATGAAGCTGCTCATGCAGAAGGTATTTTGTTCACTCTTGGAAAGGTATGACAAGTTAATGTGAGCAAGAAGGCAGTCCCTAGATCAACAAATAACGGAAAACGGTTGTTTATTGTTATTAGTTCACCTTTCACAGGTGGTAAACAGCATTTTCTATTGGTTGTGGATGATTGCAAAGACTATTGCTGGAGTTATTTCCTAAGAGAAAAGTGTGATATGAAGGATCATGTAATTGAACTATCAAAAGATTTAGACTCAAAGTAAAATTGCAAAGTCAAGTACATCTATTGTGACAATAATGGGGAAAACATCTCATTGAATAAGGCATACAAACAGGAAGGGCTTGGAGTGTTCTATACAAATACAGCACCTGGAACTCCTCAACGAATGAAAGTTTGCAACACTGTACAATTGAGTTAGAGCTGTGTTGAAAGGTGGAAAGATTACATTGTTGCTTAGAAATCAACTTTTGACAGAATCAGCTCAAACTGCAACAGTGTAACAAACAATCTGGTGCCTCAACAAGAAGTAATGAGTCCATATTGTAAATCTTTGAGAAGAGAAAAACGAGTATTATGAATACAATTCAAAGATTTGGTGAAAAATGTGTTGTTGCCAATCATGTTGCTAATATGAAGAAGATACAAAATCAAGGAAACCATTGCATTTGACTGGATTTCTTGACAATCATGCTTCCAAATAATATAGAGTATTGAATCCAGAGACCAAGCAAATTGTGATTAGTAGGGATGTGACTTTTTTGGACAAATTTTATGGAGATTGGGAAAATGTGAAGTACCCAACAATTGTTCCATTGGCAGCAGTGGTGACTGATACCATTGATGAAGATAATGAATTGGATGCCCTCTGATCATGAACCTGATAACAAAAGAAACATTGATGATGATTATGATGACATAACCAAGATGACAATTTTCAAATTCCTGTTCCTTCAGTTCTCAAGCATGGAATGAAGATGGTTGATGATGATGCATTACACAAATCTGCTAATCATATGAATCTTGATGAGTATGATGTAGTTAGTGAAGGAAATGAGGTCAGTATGCAACCAATGTCTGAAACCACAATTAATACAAAAGTTATAAAGGCAATAAAGAATCTGGAAGCATTTTATCATCCCAAAGCTTCAAAAATGGTTGCAGAAGCAAAATGTGGGAATGAATTGTTACCTATGTCAAAATCAAGCGCAATGGCATTGAGTGTGGTCATGGAATTGGTTAAATCAAGAACATTTCAACAAGCTTGCCCCTCCATCCAAAACAGTCCATGAATTGGAGATAGACAATCAGAAAGGAATTTGTAGACATGAAAAAGCAGTAAATCTGGTACAGAATCAAGCGACATAAAAAGTTGATGTGTCAAATACAAATGGGTCTTCAAGATCAAGAGAAATGGAATCTTGCGCTCCATTGGTGGCATGTTCACTAAAATTCCAGATGTAGACTTTTCAGAGGACTATTCACTAGTGGTTCATGATATTACTTTTTGTGATTTGATTTTGGTGTTGATAGTGTTTGGTCTCAAAGTAAATATAGTGGATGTGGAAACTGCTTTTCTGTATGGCAATATTGAAGAAGAAATATTCATGAAGTGTCAACCAGGAATGACAGATGCTGGAGAGAATGATGTCCTTGCATTGAATAAATTAATCTATGGTCTTGTACAGGCAGCAAGACAACACTGAAGATAAAAATATCTTATCAGAGAAGCAATAACTATATTATTCAGGTGTTGGAACGTTGTTTTATCTAGTGAGGCATTCACATCCAGACATTGCAAATGCAGTTAGAGAGCTATCCAAAGGCCTTGATGGAGCTAATACGGTTGCTTACAACAAAATGCATGAAGACATCAAGTAAGTTCTGGACACAAGAGATTTGGGATTGCACAATCATGAGAGTTGGTGTGTTTTAGTGATAGTGAATATGCATATTGTCACATCATGACAATACTATTACATTGTAATTTCCAACTAAAGTGAGCTTTGAAGCAGATTCAACTGCCTAATTGTAGATGAAAGTGAGGCAGACTCTGATGGGAGTCAAGGTTATGCAAGAGACAGGGTAATTAGCAGAAATCTCCATGACTACAAAAGGTGTAGAATATGACATTGTAATTAGTAGCAGAAGAAAATTTATCCACAGAAAACATACACAGATAAAATGAAGATATGCCATTGATGACATTAGTGGCCTAGTGGGTTGCTCACAAATCGCAAAAATGTTTTTGAACACAAACTTTTCAATGTCAGCAAAAAATGTACTGCACTCAACATTGTAAGAATAAAGTAGTTAACACAACACAAACAGACAGCAATAAAAATATGTTTTTAATCTTGTAGGCTCCTTATTGCCTTGTTCTCAATTTTTCTCAAAATTTTTTGTTCATCATTTTCTTCCTATTGTTCCTCCTCACCACTCCTTTCTTACCTCTCTCCTCTATTACAATCTTCTTGTCCTTTTCTGTAAATAGTTGGTATTGTGTGTCATTTCAAATTTTGTTGGAATAAAATACAAGTAACTCTCATTCATCTCAACCTCTTGCATAGATTGATTCCAAATAAGACAAGTTCAACAAGAGCTCCACCCTTTCAAAATCCGTTTTGATTGCAAAATGATCAATTGAAATATCACAATCGCTGTCACTTTTTCTCAATTTGACAATGGTTTGATTGCCAGGAGGCACGGAAAAAAATTTATTCGTTTTTGGGTGTTCTCTAAGTTTGAATAAAATGTGCTCAAGTATACATACCAGTCCAAAAAGTCAATTTCTTTTCACTAATGAATTGTAACACCATCAGAAACTGAGAGTACATCAATCAGTTCCTCAATACATGGATATTCTTGTGTCTATACTCTCTCATGACTCATAAGAGTATTGAACAAATCATCATCAGCATTCTTTCTGTAACTGCAACATTAAAAAAACAATCTTGACCTGTATTTTGCAGCGTACAATGAAAAAATCATTTACTATTGTTCATGAAAAATGGACTTAGAGGCTTAATGAATCACCTTTTCAAAGAATCTCATTTGCAACAAATAAGTCACAAGTTTGAGAACTGTGTTGTTTTTATTATGGCCAAAATAATTGTCAAAAATGATGTTCAACTGATTTCCACACCCCCATTGATTCTCTGATTCAACTCCATTATATGAAGATCATTCATTATGAAAGAACAAACATTATTTGCTCCCTCTTTTTTAATGCCTTCATGACAGACATGATAATGCATGTGTACTCTTGGGTATTTGTAATCTTCTCTCCTAACATGTGCATGATTCACACAACCCAAATTGAAGATGCTTAGAGGTAAATAGTAATATGTCATTACTTGTTGCTCTGCATTAAACATTGGCAGTTCCATATTTTGCAGATGATCCACAACTAGTGAGGACCCTTGATCATAGGGTAGTATTTTCAATTTTATACCACTAATAGCATTAGAAACCAAAGAGTGATAAAGTACATGCTCTGTCCTAATAGAGAAAGCATGTGTTGTAGCAAAAGATACCATCTGCGCCATTTCATTGTCACCTTTATAAGGTGCTATTCCATCAGACCGGATCAGAGAACCACTATCAAACTCTTTTGCTTTCTATCAACTCTTCTTCCTCAACTTACTCTTCCAATGCAATCTTGGACTCCTACACACTTCCCCTGTGTTCAAACAAGGACTTGTCCTTGGATTCTCCTTTAGTCTTTAGGCTATCTTCCTTCTGGTCAATGTCTCCATCTTTGTCTTTCTTGTCTGTATCTGACTTGAATAAATCACAAGTTTTGATTGCAAACTTCTTACAATTGGCATACATGTAGCACAAGGGCAGTTATCTTTATGCAGGGGACTTACTATGAGATATGAGTGATAGCTTTCCAAAATTGATGGTCAATGAGCAGTCCCTAATGAAACTGTGTGCTGCTTTGGTTCTCCTTTGTTCAACTCATCAACTCCACCAACCCAATTGTTTGTAATCAGTTCACTTGAGTAGTTGCACAGTTCCAACCATTTGCAAGGAAATATTGATAGTAGCATTGATGTGTTTCATTGTTTGAAAGGAGATAGATCTTCTTGTTGTTGTTGTCATGTGTAGTAGTTGCAACAGTGACATTAATTTTGTTCTTTACAAATTGAGTGGTGTGAAGGAAACAGGATCATTGCTCTTGAAACTAGGGTGGTTTTGACCAAATTTGCTGTGACTTGTGGAATTCAAACCAACATTTGCAAATGATTTCACATTCGACCAGAAGGACCTCTCCTCTCCAAGCAATTAAAGTAGTGCCAAAGCACAAATTTTGTTAGTGTTTTTATTTAAAACATTTCACATATACTGCCTTCATAGGCAGAAAATTTTTTATGCACAGAAACGCTGGGATTCATCAAAACTGATTCTACCATCTGTGGTCAAAGAGTGAAAGGCTGTTGTCTTTCATTGTATCCTTTGAATACACTAGTCATACCCATAATGGACCACCTCACCCACAACATAAGCAGCAAAATTCAAGCCATTGCATTTCAGATTACTTGAACCCAATCAATTTTTACATCCACCCTGACTTGTTGAAAGTTAAGATAATCATAAAAAGTAACCATAAATTAATCCCTTAAGGGTTCTGACTTTTAATCTTTTTTCTATTTTGTACTGATGAGCTTGAATGGAGAGGTTGGTGCATCCTTCAAGCTGGTTGGGAAGAGTGTGCAGGGGAAGCATTGCATTGATTTTTGTAATCATTGAGTAGATTTTTTATTATGGTCATTGTTGTGATCCTCTTTGAAGTCTACCTCCCCAGCAACATAGTACCAGAAGTCTGTGTAGTAACAGCATCAGCACTTTCATCCTCGTTTGATGTGCTTTGTGGAATGATATCTTTGCCCATGGAAGCATTAATCATAGATGGCATCTTGTTTGGGCTCAGATATGATTTTTCTGAGATAACATGTTCAAGATTTGTGTTTTACTATGTTAGGTTTTATCATGTTTGAGTTTCAAAAGATTTTTGATCCCATAATATTTGACCACAATCCCTTAAAAAACTTAGCCAAAAAATGGCATCAAAACTTTATCAATGAAGGGCTGTATAATGGGTAGTTACAGTTGTCTCAATCAGACAATTTCTTTTTACTTGATGCACATAATTCTATTTTCAATACTCAATGTTGGTGACGTTTTCATCTGTGACTGACAAATGATGGTCAGAAATCTGCACTACATCTGAACAGTCTTGTATTACCCAAAGCAACCCTCACATGAAAGTGTAACCAAATGAGCAAACTGCAAACACAAGATATTTTTATTATCACTGTGAAAACACATCACCACTCTGACAGCTATGATCTGAAACTCATTATGGCTTCCTCCAGTGTAGATGCAGGTTCCAATTTTGATGTAATCTTTGTTGATGTTGTGGGGATTGAGGCAGGGGATTACGGCTAGTCATGCTTTGTCACTAATATTGTGACCAAGTACTGGAGAACAGCAGTGTATTGTTGTTCAATCTTTTTGAAGGTAACACAAAGCCAAAATATGCATACCATTTTGTTCCACGCAGTGCTGCTTATTGAAAAGTAAGATATCTCCCTCATCACTTGCTTCAGCAACTTATAATGGCCTTTTCCATCAGGTGAAAGAAATTCTGTCCAAAGACAATTACTAGCCAAGAAAGGAAAAGAAAATTGAGGATATTGTTACTCAATGGTTATTGGGATGGCCAGTAGAATGATGTCATTCAAGACTAATGAGCAACCAGTGCCTTTGGATAATAGAATTACAAAACAAAAAGGAAGCAAGGATAGAGGAAATAGTTTGTGATGACAGAAAATAGGGTGTTTCAAAAAGTTAAAATAATTGTGATCAATATGATTGAATTCACACATTATTTATTGCAACGAATAATGATATATTAACATGAGCATTGCAAAAACTATCACTCACTCCTCTAACTCAAACCAGTTGAAATGTGAATGAAGCCAATTTTTCACAATCTTCATTGTCATCTCATATGATGATCTTATGATCCAGCTCAAAACTTTTGCTTATGCTAGACATTGCACAGCGTCATTCACCAATCCTTCTTGGTGCATTTATATCTCGTCCATCAAAGAAAATCCTGTATTTGAATAGATGGTAGTTGTCAATGTTGATTGGGTGGCATAATATGGTGCAGCCTCCTGTGATATAGCACACCTCCATGACCAACTCTTGAATTTTTCAAACACTGAACCCATCATGTGACACAATGGAATCACATGGATTGGTATGGTATTCACATAAGGGGCGAATATCTTATCACTATTCAAACATGAGCTAAGTTGGAATCTTGTACATGATTTTATGAATTCTTCCTTTGGTTGAGAATAGAAATTGTCCTTGAATGAATCCTGAAATCAATAAAAAGGAGAATAACATCAAAACTTTATCTGATTCAGCACCTGTATGATGGAGCAAAGGAGAACAACAATGCACAAAATGAAGGGCAAGCCTAACTATAGATATATGTTCCAAAATATTGCCATGTTCATTGTTAAATAACAACAACATGAATACAAAGAGAAGGAGATAAAAAAACAAAAACTTACCAGGTTTCTTCTAAGATGAGATATGATCTATTTATACCAGTGTTGTTGTTTCCTTGTGAGAGAGTCTCCATGAATATGACCCCAAAAATATTGCACTTTGTCAGGATCTGCATTTGGTCACCATACATATCCTGACACAGTAGTTTCATAACAGAATCAATAATGGTGACAAATCCACAATAAAAAGGAGCCAGCTGTGACAGTATTGTTTTGGACATTGTTAGGATGAGAACTAATAAGCAATAGTTTGGAGATGATGTCTATTCTCTCCCATTGGAAAATATAGCAAAATTGAGAAAATTTGAGACACATAAAATCCTAGCTCTTTCAAAATAAAATATATTTATCAGGCATATGGTTTTAACACCCACCAATGGTAAAAGCATGAGAGTGCCACTCCAGGCCTTGCATTTGCCACAATATTTCATCCAAATTTCATCATGACATTGAACCTTGTTACTAGAGACGCAGACAGTTTTTTACTCCAACTTTGTTCTACTATCATAATTCCCACAGCCTTGATTATTATGGCCATCTCATTAACATTCTCCACTATTCAAGCCATCATTAAGATTACCATTTTACTCTTTTTCAAATTCTGCCTTGTTTTTGGAAGTATGGTCTTGGTCACAAGGCCCTTTTCAATCATTCAGTCCATGATTGCCTCTGCAATTGAAGCATGTGGTGGTTTGTTGGTGAACAATCCTTTGGTTTGGAGATTGCAAAGTTGTTGTAAAGATCTTTAGTTTCTCAAAAAACATACTTGATTGTCACAAAAGTTGTTTTGGTAGGAGAAGGATCATATAATAAGGTTGCCATGAGGGTTCTCGGAAGTATGATCAATTCTCTTGTGAGTGAGATGATGTTTGAAGACTGCCTTGAAGTCTTCATTGATGAATTTGGTGAAACAACAGAGAACATCAAGCAGGGTGCCAACTTCATCCAGGCTAAACGCTGCAGCATGTAACTGCTTGGCAATTGAGGATGTGTTTTTGTCTTGGATTTAGGTCGAACCTTTGCCCTCAAAATCTACAGGAATTTCTTGAGGGCATTGATGCAATTGTGGGTGACATGAAGAAGATATAATCCAGAAACAACTTGGTAAGATTCATTCCACCTTGCTGACAAGAACAAATTCAATTGTAGATGAGATGATAGAAAAACACAATATTCAACAATTGTCAAGTTAAATTCAAAAGCATAGAGCTCATTGATACTTTGCTGATCATGCTTGAAAAAATGCATGTGTGTATCTGCTTGGTAATAAAGGAAAATAAGAAGAGCTTAAATGAAAATGTTGTCAACATGTCAACAACAGGGCCAAAAGTCATAAAATTGAAAAAAGAAGTTCATTTCATTGACATGGAGCTTTTTTACCTCCAAGTAATGTGTTGAAGGCCAGTCATGGTCACTAATTGGGATTAATTTTCATCATGTTAACAAACTTATCCAAGGTTGATTTGCATGAGGGGAATTTCTAGTTACAAATTTTCAATTCATATTCACTTCAAAAGTACAGATGAATTTGGCTTGAAAAATTCTTTTTTATTGCATTTTTCATGGCAAAAATGTTTTTGACCTCAATTTTTATACCAAAATTAATATTTACTGTAGACCAATTTTCATGTCTTCTTCAATTCAATACCATTGGCATAACCAACTTGGAAAAACAAAGAACATAAATGTTGCTCTCAAATAATATCAACTTTTTTGTGACAGGTGTTGTTAAATTTTCAGATATTGTGACATTCAACATTTCCAACTAAGGTGAAGAGGAATCTTGGCAAATTCCTTTTATAAATAATGCATGGAGAAACCTCATTTCACTCAAGAATCACTATTTTCATCATCATGAAGTTCTCTAATCATAAGGATTTTCTTGAGGTCATGCAAGACAACATGATGCTTGAGGGAATCCACTTTGGTCAGATTGCTACAAAAATTCTTAAACGCAAGTATAATTGGTGTTATCAGCATCACTCTCTTTGCTATCCTTGCCCCTCTAAACAAAATTCTTTGCTGTATAGGAGTGTAGTTAGAGGTGAATTGCTTGGATCCTTCATCTTCTATGTTTATTTTCTTGACAACAACAACCACCTCATTATGACATATATCAGCAGGAGTTTGGCACATTGGGTGACAGATATAGTAACAGTATGTTTGTGTGATGATACCAGTATCATAGAGGAGAAGTTGGTTGGAAGTGTTGGTCATGATAATGGTTGAAGTGAAAACAGATCTTACAAAGTCCAATGTCAAATCACAAGATAGGTTATTAGTTTTGCCATCCCTTGTCTTGGTGAAAAGATCAAAGGTGGTGTTGACCTTGGGGTACTTGGAGAATCAAATCTAACTGGCAAAACTCAGATTGGAAGTTGCTGTAGGCAGGCTTGATAGCTTTCTCAATATGGTAAGAATATAATCTTGTTGAACAGAGTTTTCTCATTCAGACATTAATAAAAAGATGAGTCACTGGCGTTGTCAATATGGACAGTATTTGAAGCAGCATTGGCCTCTTGATATGAATAAATCCTAATTAATGATGATGTAGGGCTGTATACTAGATCCTAGTGCCACTTGATAAAATCTAAGACCATAAAAATAATTAAAAGGCAAAGAAGGGGCACCAAGATGTTTGGGCTCATATCCTCTTTCACTGCTTTATATTATTTATGTTTGAGTAGCTCAAAAGCTAGTAAGAAGCAGATGGTATATGATGATGTAAAAATAAGCAGTTCAGATTTTGTGACCAATCTGAAAACAAGTCAAGTCATGCCTATCATTCAATTTCTTTACATGAACATTTGAGAACTTTTCGATATTGCTTAAAAAACTTAGGGAGAACCTTGGGAGAACTCAGATATTTGTGTTCTCTGTCCTTAGAATATTAAGAGTAGATTCAAGCAATAAAAATCGGTTGATTTATTCTTGAGGTACAGGCAAGACAAGGAATCATTTCAATCTTGGATCAATTGATGATTACCAATACTTTTCTTTTCATACAGAGAAAAACTAAACAATATAATATCCATAGAGATCACCAGCATGGGGATTTGTTTGACTCAGCCAAATCATACTTACTTGTTCCAATGCAAAGGAATGTGAAGCATAATGGTTTAAGCATTATTTAGAAATGTTGAGTGTCAGTATGTTGGTTGGAAGACTGACATGACACAAAAATGCCAACATACCAGTGACATATCATAAGAAGTCACTAACAGGGCCAAACTTTTGGGCATACAAAGGACTTCCAAGAATGATTTTTATGCATGTATGTTTTGTTGGTTAACAAGAGCCAACACGTTGGCTGTCTTGGCAACATTCACTGCCATTTCCAAATTTGGTACAAATAATATAGAGAATTTTTTATCAAATGCACAGACATAGCATTTGGAGCTGGTTCCAAAACCAAAAAAGGACTGAGTCTGGTTTTCCACCATGAGTTCAGCATTAAAAATAAATTGTAAACATGAAGATGGCAAATATCATTAGGAGGAAATTCCCAGAGTCATTATGCAGAGCATTCCTTGGCCATCAAAGTTCCCCCAGTACCAAGGGATGCCTTATCATCATCACAAATAAGACCAGAGCAGTATATGAAAAATAGTATCACCATGATGTTGATTGCTTTATGGGGATTTGCATCCAAAATTCAAGAAGAAACTAGCTGGAGTGTTAATCACATATTGGTCAGTAGAGACAAAATTTAAAACTTGATGAGCATCTTGAGACAGGATATCTAAATGATTCTTGGTTAGTTGCTTCACTTTTGGCACATAGTGCCTAGAATAAGCTATGTTGCACATTTGACAAAAAGGAGATGTCTACAGTGATGACAAGAGGCATTTCATTACAAACATGTGAAGATTCACAAGCTTCAATAGGTTGCATGAGCACTTGGATATGACAAATGATGATCCCAAGCTTTCAGTGCCATCATGTATCAATGTTTGCCAAGACTGAGAAGATAAATAAACCAATTAAGGCCAATATATTCAATACAACAAGAATGGATCACAGAAAAGCTTAAGACAATAATTATATTATCAATTGTGCAAGTCCAACAGTGGTCATTTCTTCTATTTTCATCACACAAAGGAATTCATGGAGTACAAATCAAATGGTTCCTCAGTGAAGACTACAAAGCCTAAGGTAGATGATCCCAGCTGAATGGGGCAAAATGCCTACTAGGCCTTCATCTCTAATAATGTAAAGCCTCGATAGGAAGGATGAATAATCCAAATGTAGCAATTCAAGTTAGTCTAGTTGACTCACTCTGTCCAGTAACATAGTCAAGTATGAAATAAAAATGGTGAAAATACCAATCTAAATGATAGTCATCCTGATACAAAATATTACTACTAGTACTAATCAAGTCAAAGTTCTCAGCTTATAGTTCATTCATGGATTTCACAAAGAATTCTAATAAGCAAGGATGTAAAAAATCAAACAAACACCAAAGAAGTGCTGGAATATGGTACTTGATATTGGTTTGAATGTTATCAGAGTTCAAAACATGTTTTCTTCCCTTAAAGACTATGGTGGATTTTGCTGTCTTAAATGCTTCCCACTGCTATTGAACATTGGTTGAATAATCCAAATATAGCAATTCATGTTGGTCTAGTTGACTCACTCTGTCCAGTAACATAGTCTAGTATGAAATAAAAATGGTGAAATTGCTAATATGAATGATATTCATCCTGATACAAAATATTACTACCAGTACTAATGAAACACCAAAGAAGTGCTGGAATATAGTACTTGATATTGATTTGGATGGTAATGTTTTTTGTGAAAAAAATTTTCCAGTTACTTTTTTATGAGTGCAATTTCGATGAACCTTCTTGGTATACTAGCACAGGGATCTTTAAGTTTAGTAACACATAGATAAAATTTCATAGAATAAATTCTAGCACTATGCTAACTGTTAGACAAGGTTTGTGATTCAGTTTCACTGGATAATTTATAATTTATACTCATAATGCTCAAAAAATAAATCTTATACTACACCTTGAAGGTATGGTAAATTGTGATAGATTTGAATCTTGCAATGAATAAATAATATAAATTTGTGATCTCATTTTGAAATGTTGCTGATGTTTCATAGACATGATTCAATTCCATATTGATGATGTGACTTTTAGCAAATGTTGTGAATTTTTCTGGACAAGGTTTTCATTTCATACTGAATATTTAGGGTTTAGGGGAGAGCTTGGCCATTTTTTGATTTTTTTGTTTTTATGCAGACATGCAAAAATCCAGAACTTTGATTGC
>JALLPE010001097.1:0-15463 GCA_036940025.1 Conticribra weissflogii | reverse complement strand
TATCATTTGTGTGCATCAGGAGATATCTTTCCTTTACATGCTTGGACACCTGTCCACACCACAGACATTTCATTTTTTGGATAAGTTCTTGGTGGTTATTTGGATTATTTTTGGGCATTTCCAAATGTTTTTGAGAGGAAATTGTTATTGGTGTGAACTGTATCAGTTTTGGAAGATGTTGTGATTGATGTTAGTGTGGAGGTGATTGGTGATGCTGGGATGGATGGTGTATCAGATGTTGGAGCATGGTCCTTTGTGGACTGATGTGTGGCTACAAGGAGGGACCTACGTGATGGTGCATATGCTGGACCTGTATCGACAGACGGATGCTCTGTTGTCATTGGCTCCTTAGATGGGTGATGAATTGCCATCACCACACCACCCCTCCTCATACTGCTTCAACATAGCAGTTGGTGACAGCCTGGTGTCTCAAGAGAGGCACAATTTTTGGACATCATTGGTTGTTTGATAGTGTGCCAAGATTTTGCTGTCATTGCTGTGTGAGTGGGGGGGGTGCTGCAGGTCACCCCAATTTTATTTTATGAGCTTCAGTTTTGCAAAAAATGAAAAATGAAGCAAAAACAGGATTAAGAGGGGAAAAGGGGGGAGATGAGGTGAGGTGTAAGCATGCTCACAAATGCAATGCAAATGCAATGCAATCTTTGGTATCAAAGATTGCTTTGCATTTTTTCAATTATGGAATTGATAGTTAAAAATTCTTGATTTGCAAATGCATTTCTTTGGAAGGCATCCAACTAAGCTTCTGAAAGAGTTTTTGGAAGTTGGCTTGCAATCAAAAAGATTTTTACCTTCTTGAAGGTGGTTCTGTCCATAGTTCTCCACCTGACATGGGTTTGACAGGCAAGCTTTGTGTCTTTGTTGGCCAAAATGTTGCAAAACAATCTGCTTTTTCAAGAATCTTTGACATTTTGGCACTTCATTGACATTTTGTTGACATTTCACTGACATTAGGACTTAAGGCGTATTACATGACTGAGTCTAGAACATACTTAAGGGAGCTGAGGTCATCCAGGTCCTTGAGTCCTTCTGCATCAATGTCATCATAACACTGATGATGTTGATCAATGGGGATGATGGGGCATCTCTTGATCATCTGTGCATCTGGGCCCCCATAGCATGCATCAACCTTGTTGATGCACCACATTGAGACAATATCCTTGTGGATCATGTAGGAACACTGGGCTCCATTAGATCTGCAGAGAAACTTGAAACTTCTAGAGAGATTGTTTGGGGTCTGCCAAATCCTTCTTGGGGCAATTCTTTTGAGAGTGGTTATTACTATGTTCCTTCTGTTGGTCCATCTAGAGATTAGGTCATGGACATTCTCATTGTTGATGAGATTGATCATTGGGTGCATGTTGCATTGTACACAATGGTACAGTGTGAAGCATTCTGAGGTCAACACATGCTGCACCATAGGTGACATGCACCATAGGTGACATACAAAATCTCATGATCCCTTGTCTCATAGTTTTATTCTCTCTGCCTGGCAAGTGCAAGGTCTTGACTAGAATGTCAACATCTTCAGACTTGAGGAGTGACAGTTTCTTCATGGTGTGGTAGCCATGAATGTGAATGATGACTTGTGCTGTGTCTAGGCTGAAACCCAGTCTTTCAAGGAGGTGTTTACATTCCAGTCTCTCAATCACATTTGGTGTAACTTCCCCTTGCATCTCATTCATGTTGGTGTGGGTATCAGGAGGTTGCACATCACTCCAGTTCCTCCCTCAAGAGGAACACCATCTTGAGCATGCAGCCCTTACTGTTGGTCCAGGCCCTGGGCTTCCAGGTTGGGCGCTGCCCTTGGTCTGGTTGGCTGTCTTGTTCTTGGCCTTCATAGGGGGATTGCAACCAGTGGTATCCAACATGGCAATGTCTTGATCCTGTGCTGAGGCATCAACCTGGTCTTGGTCCTGCCTGTGATATGATGGTGGGTTGTTTTGTGCCATTAAAATGTCTGATTTGCATGCCTGGCATGTGTTCAAGTCTATTGTCTCCCTTGGTCTCAAGAAACAAATTCAGGAGTTTTGACGTTTTGATGCACAATTCTTGCTTGTCAGCAAGGTTGCATCTTGGTCCAGTGGTCTACTGACTGAATCACACACTTGGTGATAGGATTTCAGTAATATCTGCAATCCTAGCAGAACTGGAGTCTCTACATTAGTCATGTCATGGCTGCCTGGTCAGTTCATGGGTCTGATAAACTATAAATAAATTAGGTCAGTTGATAGGCAGGAATTGGCCATGACCCAGGTGATGTATTACCTCCATAGTTGTCTGATTTAAAATGAAAATTATACACTACACTACTGTTCTAATTTTCTGGCATTGATGTGATATTTTGGTGATGCATGCATCTTGCCTGCCTTACTTATTGAGTTCCTATGGCTGTAGATGATCCTTCCATGGGACTATTGGCAGATGTTGTGAGCTATCCTAAAACCTAATTTGAAATTTTGGCTCAGAAAGGTAAAAAGCTATTTTTTAATCAAAAATGAGCATGCAGACTTGAGATCCATTTCTAAAAAATCCAAAAAAAGATTGATGAATCTATGTTTATGATTCTGATCAATATTGGAGGAAAATAGATCCACAGATCTATTTTTCCCCATGGTATGTTTGTATGTAGTCTACAGAGAAGAAAAGAAAGAAAGGACTTTTCATGGAGGCATGCTGAGAAACATGCCAAAGCTACATTGTTGATGAATGTTGAGAACAGGCAGAGGTGCAAAGCAGCATTGTCAATGCCTGTTGAGCACATACAGGCCAATGCATTGCTTTCAATGCCTATCAACTAACATGCTGAGGCATTGTCATCAAGTCATCATTTTTGAGTCATTGTCATCATTGCCATGTCAAGGCGTTGTCATCAAGGCATTGCCACAGCATCATTGTTGTTGATGCCTGTAGACATAATTAACTAATAATTAATAACAAATAAAATGTCAAAAATTTTATTTAGTTTAATTATTCTAGAAGTGTTACTGTCATTGTCATTGGCATCATCATTTTCAAGGCATTATTGTCATGATGGCATTGTTGCTGGGGGTGGAATGATTATTGTTTGCTGGGGAAATGGTTATGAGAAGATGTGTGAGATATAATTTTGGCTTTTCAACATCTGCACATTTCTGGCTGGGACTAAAAATATGTGGTGGATGAAACTATATTTGATGTAGAGACTAAATAGACTCAAAAAGAGCTCACAATGATAAGGAATAGTCGAAAAAGCTTTTATGGACAGTTTTGAAAAAAAAGATAGACACAGAAAAAATCAGAGCTGCGGGTGTCAGTGCCACGCAACACATCAGGAACTGGTTTGTACACATCAAAGTGATTTCTTCGTGATTATGTCATCAAATGCATAAGCATTTTGTCATAAAAAATTCCTTTCTTCTGCAAGCTGTCTTCAATTTTATAATAAATTATGTACAAACAAAGTCTGCCATAAAAGTTTTATTGCTAAAGATTTGTGAGCAATTATTTGTTACAAATTACAAATCCAAACCACAAAAAAATGCTCTTTTAAAGACCCCTCCTATGATGTAAGCCATCTTTGCCCATATTTATCTCTTCACTTTCTGATATGTCATATGTGGGGTCTAATCTAAGCTCAGCACAAGAACAATAGTATCAAAGTCATGTAAATTTTTTCTCTACATCATTAGCTACATGATTAGTTTAACATCAGCATCTTTACTTTCATCATCCTTTTGAATTCACCAATACACAACCACAACAAAAATTAGTTCTCCAGATGCCACCAAAGAGGGATCCCTGGATAGAAAATCGGCACCGCTCTAGGCTGATGCTCATAATACTCTGATAATGACAATCCTGATGGTCATGAGGGCTAAATGCTTTACTGATGTGGAGGAAAATGATCACACATTGCAATGAAGAGTCTGTATTGATATAGCAGAAGCTTTTGCATGAGATTTTTCCATTCTATTGCATTATTTCATGCCATCTTTTTATTATTTTTTATTCAATGTGTTTATGCTCTTGATTAAAATTATATGTAATATGATTTTATAACCAAGTAAAATGCTACAAATTTTTTGATGTGTAGTTACACCAACATATCTTGACTAATTTAGCACTTGGTCCCTAGCCTCTACAGCAATCTTTTTATTGTACTGACAAAGCACCCGTAGCTTGACTTTCAATGAAACTACTGCCATCTTCTGTTTCTATGCCATCTTAGTCACCATGGCAATGATGTGATAATTATAAAAAAGTGAAGTTGCTAAATATTTACATCAATAGAAAATTTTTAAAACGCATGAGATTTTGCACAAGAGTGCTTTTTGCAAATCTTTACCAGTGAAACTAGTACCCAACATAATTTGAGATGCTTGTTCACAAGTCCCCAATCAGAACCACATCTCTGAATCCCTCATTACTCATCTTGGTGGATTGATGATTGAAATGTCCATTTCCATTTTTAAGATTCCTGACTCCTTTTGATCCAACATTGGATGCTTTGGCATGAAATTTAATAAAAAAAATAGCAATGCACAATGCTCCACAAAGTGCACAAACAAGCAACTCTATAAAACATAATTGCTACAAAGACAGATCATCCATATTGATGCTGATGTCCATCCCATCAATTTGATGAGACTTGTTGTACCTTATTTGGTGTATTGTTGTGTTGATGTTGTCGTCTTTTCTTGGTTTGTATGTTCATGGGGTGCTGGATCCCAGAGTGAGGGAGCAACTACCCCTCATCAGACATTGATATCCTCTTTGTCAGTGTGGGCTGTGGAAAATCTGTGATGTTATTCATTGTCTTTGGCTTCTTGGGGTGTTTGAGTTGCAGCACAATCATTTGTTATGTGGAATTGTTGGCTATAATGTGTTGACAACAGGTCCAATTAATTTGAATGAAGGCACATGTGTCATAGACAGGAAGCTTTTTTACCTCTGAGTTTTGTGTTGGAGACCAGTTGTGGTCACTAACAAAAATTAATCTTAAAAATTATCTTCAAGTAGATTGGGGCAACAAAGTAATTTTTTAATAATTGTTGCTGCCATTTCAAACCTCTGAAACAAATTGAACCTGCCCCCCTCCCAGCAATGAAAGCATCCCACAGCCTCAGCCCATTGACCCTTGCAAATAACCCCAAAAGCACCAACACTCTGTTGTTCAAGCCTACTTGAGCTCATCAAGTTTGTCTACTGTTGGGGGCAGGCTGACACAACATGCAGTGGAATTCACCCACTTATTTTGGAATGCCTCCCAGATTTTGATCCCTCCTTCTCTCCATCCACAATATCCCCATGCTGCACAACCTTCCCAGGTGGAGTTGTTCAGCTGGGCAGGAAGTCATCAACTATGTGGGAGAGGAGAGTGACAAAGAAGGAGCCAATGAAACTGTTGGGGGATGCTATTGGCATGCATAGATTTGATTGAGGTTGCAGGCATCTGCACTGGCATAGCCCAGGACAGGGACAACAGCATACTTCCATTGAACTTGCCAATCAGGCTACTCCTGCAATAAGCATGGGACGGTGCTGACATGTCTCAGTGAGGCAATTTTCAGCTGGTCTTTCTGTTGGAAAAGGTATCATCCACACAGGGGAGGGTGGCTAGGGTGCAGCAGGCTTTGGGGGTGTGGGCTGTGCCATACTGGTGGGGAAATGAGTAGGGTCAAAGCAGTCCAATTAGACAACACCAACACCTCTAAGTGAGTCCCATAATTTCCTGTGCCATGTCAAACGGGCACACTAACATTTGTATTTAAGTGATTAAATAGACAGCAAAAACATTTTGATTTATCATTTCTTGTAAGTGAGGTAAAAATATCAAAATAAAATTCATATTCAATACATGCATTACATATTATTTTAACTTTCTCTAATAAATAAAATTACCCCAAAATAATTTGTGTTAATACTAATATTAATTATTTTAATTCAATATCATTTTTGGTGTTGTTTTTTATTTCAATGACTCTGACAACATGGATAAATTGCCAATGATGCAAAAAATTTGACCTGTTGTGACATGTCTGTGTCTCTGTTGTTATTGATAAAATTTAATTTGTCAAGACATTTGATACTTCCAACTAAGTAATCATGCCACATAAACTTGGTTTCAACCTAAGTGGGATGGGATGCATCAGGCAATGGATGTGAAATGGTTGATGACAACATTGGTGGGAACAACAAGAATGCAAAGGATGTCAACAGTTGGAACTATACCAACTCAAATGGCAATGCATCATGATTGACCATTCCTCTCCACAATTGATGGAAGGGAGGGATCATGGAACAAGAGAAAGAATGAAACATATTGGAAGTGGAGTTCAAAAGGGAAGTAGAAGAAAAGGGAGTGTGAACAAAAATGTGGCATTACAGGCTTGGAGACAAGACTCCTGACTAATGCACCTTTTTTGTGTTGCAAACCACATGGGTCACATGGCAATTGGTTTTCAAACATGACTGTGTTGACAACAATGTCTATTTGGATGTTGCACATGTTGTTCTGAGCAGTGAGGAGATAGTTATTGCACAGGAAATGTTGGTCAAGGTCATAAATTACCAAAGGAAAAACAATATGATATCAAAGGAGAAAACGAATGCCTGGGATTGTCCTCATACCCACTGCCCACTTCACTGCCTATCTTCTTTGATGAGAAGATTTTTTGCTGAAAACAATGCATACATATTTATAGCTGGCAACGACTGTGCCTTGCCATTTACAAGGATTCTTTGTTGGCAAAGTTGCCCACACTTTTGTTTGTAACATGGCCCATATTGTCATCTGCAATATGCCACCTCAAAAAAGAAGTAACCCACCAATGCTTTAATTGACAAAATTGATGTATGAAATTGAGATGAAATGGAAAGAATAGAAACTAAAAATAACAAGTCTTCTTTCTTGACCTATTATTTGTATTTGAATATTATCATTAATAATTAAGTTTTTAAATTGCAGGTAAAAATTTATGATCATCTTAAGTGTATTACTTGTCAGGAAGGAGGGAAGAAGGGAGGGAGGGAGCAAGGGAGGGAGGGAGGGAGGGAGGGAGGGAAGGATAGCAATGTAGATAGCATTTCATGGTGTTTGGGATTGGTGCAACATGGGAATAAGGGAGAGAGAGACTTTTGTAATTATGAGGTGATAGAGCGTCATTGCAAAATTGGAACAAAATGAGCAGATGGAATGAGTGTGGGTAATATTCATTATCTGGTCTCAGCCAAGGACAGGGTATTGGGCTATGGCCAAAGCTAGAAGAAGGCTTTTAAACAAACCCTTTCCAACACCCTGGACATAAACTTCATGTCATATTCATATATTACTTGTTTTGTTTATTCTTAAGTCCCAAAAGCCCATGACTATGTGGGTTCTTTCATCATTGTTACAGGGGCCAATAATGAAGAGTCAAAATAATGGTAATAAAAAACAAATTCTATGTATCATTCATTGGAAAAGACAATAACTTGACACAAGACTTCAACTCAATCAACAAAATATCTCTCTCTGCATGAGAAATGTAAGAATGAATACCCTGTTGATGGTTTCAACAAACTTCTGTCATCTTGTCTTTCACATCAGACTTTGATCAACAGTACAGATTTCCACATCAACAATTCATATTTCTAAATATGTCCACCAGTATTTGCTGGAGATGTTGCTTCACCTGTTGTCAGAGCATGTCAAAATGTTGATGCCACTGGACAGGTTTGAATAAACTAAAAATGATTCATCATAGCCCACAAATCCTTTTGTGACACAAGATATTATTGAATCAAGGCAAACTATGGATTCACTTCAAAACCTCAAAAAGGAGCTGGGAAGAAAGGGACATTCCTTTCTGGATCTTGATCTCAACACAGTGGATTTCTAACCCATCTTGGTAAACAACTCTCAATCTTGACCAAGTTCAAATGAAGGTCTACATAATTAACCTTGTAAGCAGAGTGTTTGGTATTATCAAACCCTTTCAATCCTATCTCCTGGCTAAAAACCTTGCACACATTTAAGCCAATCAATTGTAAAGCATACCAAAGCAAACATATATGCTAATTCTGCGTAAAAAAATAACATTTCAAATCATTTGGGTAAAATTATAGTTACCATGCTTACCTTCTCATGCACATCACACTGTGATGAAATTGATGTTGTTGACAAGAAAGAATTTGATGAAATAGTAATGAATCTTTTTTAGATGATGAATCTACAGTCAATTTACACAGATATGTGGAAGCTACTTGTGCAATCAATGCATTATCATCATGGGATTGTTATGTTCCTACAACATCCTGCTACCAACTACTACATTGGAATTGATCAACCTTTTAGTGTCATTAAATATTTTTGTCTTCCCACCCTTGACCTGTGCTACCAAATCATGAATTATTGTGTGCATTGTTTTCTTGTTGGATTTTGAACCGATTACACATCTATTGTTTTGTTATAACTCATGGATTGGTATTTGTTGATGATCACAAAGGGGCTGATATTTTTGCTTTGGGTTCAGGATCAAGAGAAAGAAGGGCACAAAAAGCTGGAATTTTTTCATTACAGCTTTTGGTATTGCACCAGCAAGTAACAATGTGGAGAACCAATGTGGACTTGTAGGTTGTTATACAATCACAGAAGAAGAAAAGCAACATGATATCAGTGGGAATCAGATCATCATCTGACCTGCTTTTGGAATCACATCAATACCTATCAGTCAAGATTGAAGGAAACCTTTTAATGCAAGCATGCACTAAGTGATGATTTCATGTAATATGATTTGCCAACAGCTTTCAAACAAAATTGACAAAAACTAATATAGATGAAGCACAAAATTTGATGTACAAATTGAAATAAAAATGTTCAATTTAGTTTCAATGTGATGAGAATTAAAAACTCTCTTGTCTGTACTCATATATTTGTTAGTAGTCATAAGAACTTGTTTTAAAATTCCATCATTTTGTGTGACTAGACTTTGCCGTTTTCATTGGAGAAGTACATTGCCTTTTTAAAATTGCTTTTGTATTATTTTTGATTACATCATGTTCTACTCATTTAGCACATCTTCTTACTTCATTACTCCTTCAATTCCAACATCATCATCATCTGATATGCATCATCCACCATCCTCCACATATAGGAATTTGCATCTATGTTTGAATATACCTGAAAAGTAAGAGTCTTCAATTGCATCTCTAAACATTTCCTCCAAGTTTGCCTGTACCCCATTGGCTCAATGAATATTGTACACATTCCATTAAAAATCATCTGGATCAATGAGAATTTGCTTGATGAACAATTTTTGATTTAATCCAGTGTATTCAGTAAAGGAAAACTCACCAATGGGCAAGCTGCTGGGTAAAGAGTTCATGAGAGAATGTTGCAGCAAGATTATTGAGTGCACTTCAGATGTGCTTAGAAATAGTATTAGTGCAAGCAAGATACATGCATGCACTGCATCATATCACCAGAATGTATCTTTGTGAAGCCTTCAAATTTCTCATCACATTCTTGAAAAAGGCATGTACACATATACTCCATTTGTTTCAAAAGACCTTCAGTTGCAGAACATTGTGTCATCTGAAATCAACACGGTGTACACATGTTTAAACAGCAGAATAGGTGCAGCTGTAAATCCTGAATAGTTATCTCCATCGATATAATTTCTGTAAAGAATCATCTCCACCATGAAAAATGAATTAGGTGATTTCCAACCCTTATATCTACAGAGTTTTCAGTGGTCCATATGTGCAGTTTACAAAACTTCACCTACTGTTGTTTCAAATGAAGCAGTTAATTTTCTCACAACTGTATTCCATTTTTGGATTCCCTATTGAAGAAAATTGTGATTTGTCAAGATTGGTTTTCCAACCTTGATTGCAAAATTTGTTAGTTGTGTTTTTGCTTTGATTGCTTTAGTTTGAATAGAATCAACCTACCTACATGCCAACCAATGCGTTTTCCACAGCATTTGGAAAGAATTCCTTCAATTATCTAATTACTTCATTCCTTTGCTGTGCATTTTCGAGATCAAGAATGGTAGTAAAGCATGAGAAAACCCCAAAAAACTGATTTTGTTTTGTTTCTAAAGCCCATAAGAAATTAGAAGCCCACTTGTTTCCAAATGCTGTTGAACAAGAGAAGGTTAAGAGATCAAATCCTTTGTTGTTTGAATGGGATCACTCATCTCACCAAATCCTCTCTGGACATAACATGAACAGTTGCAGTGTTGGTAACATTGTACAAGCTATGAAAATAAAGAGAATATACTTCGGAGAGAGTCCATGTTCTTGTATTTTTTTGTCATCAGTTCAATTGGATTAGGAGAAGATATATTGCAATAATCAACAATCTTGCCTCTTTTACCTTTTATTATGGACACAGCTTTTGATGCTTCTCTGAAATCAACTGAATCAAAGTCATGATCATCAAAATTTAGGCAGTCTCCTTTTTGCTCCCTATGGCAGCCAATTGGTTTTGTAATAACTGTGATCACATGATAGATCACTTTGATCCCACCAGTCCATATATGGACTTTTGGGGGAATGGGGGTAGCTGATGTCCCCTCCTCACACAGAAGTGTTCCTCACCAAATGTTGCAACACTTTTCTGATTCTGGCACATATCTCATGCAGACCAATTCCACATGCTACAACATGAAAAGTCAATTTTTCAACCTCAAAACTGATTTGAAATTCCATCAGGTTAAGATACCCATAGTGAACATTAGTTCACATGATGTCAAAGATTCTCTTTGCCATATCATTAATTTTAGTGTATTTTGCCAGAGTTATCAATGTGATCATAGTATGATCATGGTTTCATAAGGGGTAATCTTGAGTGCTTTTGAATTACATGAGACTGTATAAACTAAAAGTTACATGGGGCCTATCCATCTTTCTACCAAAAGTCTAAGTAATAGCTGTATTTTGATTTTCTGCTCAACCCTCTCAAAACACCATCCAATATTGTCATTTTCCCTTGAAGTTGCAGCAAAACAAAATAAATTATTATACAGTCAAGTTACCTTTAGACTGGTCTATTTGTTGATGGGGTTGTTACAAGCAATCTCCTTTATTTCTACAAGTCAAGGGAAAACAAGCTTTAGAAAGAGATCAACATAATGGCAGACAAACATGATGCAAAAAGAAGTAATGCCTTTGTCATTGGCTTATTTGTTGAATCTACAATCCACAGTAGCCGTTCTAAATCATCACCTTACTATCTAAAATCCATCAGATCTAACAAACCAAAAATATGACTTTGCCAACCAACATTCAATTCCATTACTCACCCCCAAAGTCTGGACTGAAATACTTTCCCACCATGTCCTCTACATTGCATCATCCAATTGCATTCCCAATATTGAATCCTCTACACCTGTCATTGGACTCAGAAGTGTAGGATTTCACTTGGCTCACATGCCTGCTCAACAAGGTATTGCATACACCTGCATGCTTGATTTTGATCAGGTTGCTTTCTTGTGTCTGTATAGTCATGATATGGTCACTTTCAATAACATGAGGTTACCAAAGGCTTTAATGTTGGTGTAGGTTTTGGGAGAAATAAACCCTTTATCTTGCCATCAAAATGGTTTTGGATCCAATACAGGACAATAGGAATGACATGTGTCCATGATGTATCTGTCATGTGACAGGTGTTGGCAGCAGGATTTAGCAATTGATGCTGATGACAATGTTCCAATAACGACAAATTGTCATGTTATGTAACAAGAGGCATCAGAAATATGCATCATATGATTGATGAGGGAGGCACATCTTATGAGGTTTCATATCTTTGGTTGAAAAAGTGAATGCAAGGATCCATTGACACTTCTGTCATGTGAAAAATGAGGTATTAAAAAAAGAAGAAAACAGAAAAATGGTGCCAAGCCCAATGATTGTGAGTTGCGCATTGGCAACTATTTTAGAATGGCTATTGTTTACATTTAGAAGATGTTGTGGTTAAGATTGCACACATTTAAAACTCTCATGAGAAAGAAAGATTAAATAATACTTGAGTGTATGGAAGGATGCTACAGTGGTGGGGGCTACAATGGCAATAATGGGGCAGACTCTTTCTGAAATGGCATTGTGCAAATATGGAGGAAAACTTATTAGCCTTTGGGAGCTGAAAGAGTCCAAAGACAAATGACCACAATAAATAACACAGTAAAATACAAGTCTCCCATTGCTGCTTATTTACACTCTTTATATCTTGAGCTAGACAGAAAGTATATTATTTGGAGAAAACAATGAAAACTTCTCAGCACACAAGAAGTATAAAACATATAAAATTCTTTACTCAAATATATTATAAAAACCTTTCTTGCATCATCTTGTGACTAAGTATTATAACCATCATAAAAATTGAATACCAAGATTCTCCTCATATTTGACAACATACAATAGAGATAAAATTTTCATAATAATGATAACATTTTTGTTAACAGATGTTACATCTAATCCAAAGACAATTTATAACTATATGAGGTAATAAAACCATCCTATTTGACTACTTGATTCCCACAAAAGTATTGAGTTGATTGTTGCTCTTATCAGCACTCAGTGACATTCATGTCTAACACAGAAACACATTACTTTTAATTCACTAGTAAAAACTTGTATGATATCATCATGAAGTTCTAGTAATGATTTCACCACATAGTTGTAATTGGTTGTAACAGAGATAATAGAAATGTGTTCACATACATTTATGACATCAATAAGATGATGTAATTACAGACATTTCATCAGCCTGCCTCTATAGATGAATTGCAGCCTATATAGGTGGATGCTGCAATGTGCAGTTTGAAGATATCAATAAGCTTCAATCAATCTAATAAATTACTTGATCATTAATTGATATGTAAAAAAATGTAATGATCTTAGTTGCATTGTGTGGCAACCATATTTTTATTTTAATTTGGTTTGATTACACTGTAAATATAAGTGACTCAAACGAGTCTCAAAGTAATAGGTTTTTTGAGCCTGATTTGAGACATAGCACTTTTTTCCAAGTCCAATTTGAGTCATACAATTTTCAAGTCATTATTCCAGACAGTATTTTTAAAATCTTTATTTTGTTTTGAACCAAAGATAATTATTGAGACTTTTTATTTAAATTTAAAATATTGCTTTTCATGTCAGTNCAATTTGAGTCATACAATTTTCAAGTCATTATTCCAGACATTATTTTTAAAATCTTTATTTTGTTTTGAACCGAAGATAATTATTGAGACTTTTTATTGAAATTTAAAATATTGCTTTTTATGTCAGTCAATTTTACAGACTTTTTTCTTTTCTATCTAGTACTGGAAAGTTTGTGAAAACTGTTTTCTATTAATATTAAAAATCTCATGGACCTAATATTTTTCCATTTCTTTATAGCCACCACCACTGCTGCTTCAGACCCTCTGCCTCCATTTGCACTTTGCCTTCATAGAGCCTCTTGGCCATTCAGGCCATTTGCTCCCAGTTCAGCCCTCTTCTGCCATCAAAATCATTTTTGGTGGATTGTTGTGTGGGTTGCTTTTCCTACTTCTCCGAGGCTCAAGGGATTTGCAGAGGGAGACAAGGTGGGTTTGAGCAAGGTGGTAGGCGGCGCAGACGCAGGCAAGGGAGCGGGGGTTGGACGGGGAGGGGAAGGAGGGGGGTTGGCGACGGAGTGGAGTTCAAGGCAGACGTCTGCGGTGGCGGCGGGGGAGTGGTGTGAAAGTGGTGGTGATGGTGGTGAAAGGAGGAGGGGTCACCGTGGAAGGGGCAAGAAGGGGATTCGACAGAGTGGTGATGACCAGCAGCGCAGAGGAGGGGGCAACGGTTGGTGGCGGCAGCGGCATTGGCGGTAGTGAGCGTTGCTCATCCTGCAACGGCGTCGTGGAGGATTTCAACGACGTTGGGTTGTTCCGATTCCAATTCCTGTTCCCATATTCACTCCTCGTCCCAAATCCACACCATGATGATCGCTGCCAAGAAACTGCTTACTCTCCCGGCCACAAACACACTGCCAACCTCAACGTGGCATCGTGTCCAGGATCGTACCCCCCAAGGGCCTCCACCTCCCCCCCGGAATACGTGTACAAAAACCCGCTTCCCAACGTCCCCGCTCAGGAGCTGGAGGCACAGCCCTGTGAGGACGGTGACGCGGATGCCCCCGGCGTTGAGGTTGGTGAAGACGCCGGCAAATTCGTAGAGGGTGAACATGAGGGCGACTTGGAGGGCGGAGAAGGATTTGTGGTAAGCGTGGAGGAGGACAATCATGCGGATGGCGCCGTCGGTGACAGGGAAGAGGAGGTCGGTGATGGAGATGATGACAAAGGGGCGGAGGCGGGGGTCGCGCAGGCCCAATCCTTTGATGTCTCCTTCTTGTTGTTGTTGAGGTTGTTGTGGTTGTGGTTGGTCTGCCTGTTGTTCTTGTGGTTGTGATAGCAATAGCAATTGGTCTTGTTGACCTTCTTGTTGTGCCGTCTGCCATTCCTGCACTTGCTCCTGCTCCCTGCCCAGCTCAACAATTTGGGGGAGGGAATGCCGCCTCAACCCGCAAAATGGCCCGTCTTCATCTTCTTGCGCCTCTTGATGATGCGGCACCCCTTCCGGAGGTGGCAGCGCCTCCTTGTCCTCATCCTGGCTGGAAATGGGAATGGTGCCGGAGGTCGGCCATCCATGGGGATGCCCCGAGGGACCTTTTAAAAGAGGGCTTTTTCCTTGACGTAGGTGGGAGACGGAGGCGGCAGAAGGTCCCCAAAGGAGTCATCAACGTCAACATCAACGTCAATGTCAAGATGGCAACAATGAAACACGCAATCCTATCCGGAGGCAACGGGGAGGAAGCTGCGCAACAAACGCAAGGTGGGAACGAGTGCGGTTTGCTTGAAAATTGATGGCCGTAGAACGGGTCAAGTTCCGTCGCCAACCCCGACCCATCCACAGACGCAGCCACACCCAAATCAAGATCCGAATCTGGAGGCAGTTTGTCCTCTGCTCCGCCTCAGCCCCCTTCTTCCCCATGGTCATTATATTTTTTTGGTTTCAGAAGATGTTTTGGAGAAGTTTTGGAGAAGTTTCGGAGAAGTTGGTTTGAAAGATTGGTGATAATGTGTAAGAATAAATGTACCGTAAATTTAATTTAACAGGTGAAAAGTTGAATTAATACAGAGTTTATAACTGCCTTTTTTTAGTATCATACTTCATTATTCTACTTCAGTACATATATATTATTTGAGACCAATTCCAGACTTTGCATATTTGTCTGAGACTTTTTTGAGACATTCAAAAGTCTGGGATAAAGACTGGAATACAATCAAAATTGAGTGAAAAGAAAAAGCTCAAGTTGGGCTTGGAAGAAAAATAAAGCTCAAAAATTGCTCAAAAAAAGGGCAATTTGTGTGGAATTTTGTCTGGAACTTGCCCACTTTTCTCGGAAATGTCTTGGATCAATTTTAATGGTTTCTTGAGAGGTCTGTCTGGAATT
>JALLPE010001096.1:0-13113 GCA_036940025.1 Conticribra weissflogii | reverse complement strand
GGGTTAGTCCGAGGACAATATCGACAACAAAATCAAAATCTAGTACTGGATCGAAATCGAAGTCCAAGACTGGAGTAGGGACTTTTCTCCACTCAAGAAATCCATCTTTGCACACAGTGTCGTCTTCTTCGCTAGGTGCGCAATCGCCTGCAATAACTTCCGGGACGGGGTCCCTACTTTATGGCACTCCTGTGTCTATGAGTGGGGGAAATCAAATTCCTCCGTTGCCCTCAGTGGTTACAGGCGACCGACCGTCACCAGGATCACTCCCAATTAGCGGATCACTTTATGGTGAGACGCTAGTAGAAAGCATGGACGAAAATGCTGACAATAATCATTCCGAAGGAACCTCTCAAGTCTCAAAGGAAAATGCTGGGTCAATCTCGCACATCTCAACTACAGCTTCTTCGTTACTTGCAGGGGCAGCATGTAGTTTGTTTCGAAATCTTTCTGCTTCAAATCAACATTCGACAAACCCATCAATTCCAACCATCCCATCACTAACTCCTAGCCAAAAGCTTTCCTTCGTGTCATCCCCGGAATCTGGGACTTTTCAAGTTGGTGATGCGTCTACCCTATCCCATAGCAGAGATTCATCATTCGTAACAAGCTCTACCACAGGTGCTCTGCACAGTCGAGAGTCGTCACTTGTTATGAGTAGTTCTAGTTGGCTGAATGCATTGAATAATTGTGCGAGTCAGGATTTGCAACAATCATCACCTCTCACAAGCAACGTTGACGCCTCAAATATAATGATGGATCCCGTTGATGAGTCATCAACGTTATTGACACAACCCGTCATCACCAACCTATCGCGCCACGCTCTCGGTGCAAAAGCTCCAGGCGATGTTCTTTCCATGCGACGAGATGAACCCACCAAGTCGTCATCAGCTGTTGCCACTTCTTCTGTAGGGCTGCCCCATCACCCTCTCGCATCAGCATCAAACACTTCTGGAATACAGCCGTCGGAATCTGGGACTTCTACGCCATCATCTATTCCTCCATCTCCAAAGATTACACCGCACTCAACGCCTCCAGCGTCATCAAAAGCTGCCGATCCATCTACCCTTCCAAAAACTCCTACAACTACACATGCAACAAATCCATCTTATTCGTCTTCGCAATCGATGAACCCACCAAAGCGAAAAGGACACACTGAAAAAGTTTCGCCGACTTCCGTCGAGCACAAACCAAATCAAGCTAAAATCCAAAACATAGTTGATAACAATATCGATAAACAACAGCACGCACCGACCGATGAGGCCCCGACTAATAACACGGCTACTCACGTGCGGCATCACTCTACCACATCATCAGCTCAATCGATGGCAAACTTATCCAGCGGAAATCATCGACGCCATACAAGTAGTGTGCCTGCATTGTCTTCCACAGGTTCTTTTCTTCCACCTGTAGCCGAGGCAAAAGATGGTATCGACCAAATAGACGGAACAAAGGAGAGCAGGAAAACTAGCGATACTGAAAAGAACGAGGACAATGCAGTTGAAGATGTGCTAGAGTTGCTGCAGCGCACACATTTTGTCAGGGTGTCTTTTGTGATGCCTGTATCTGAAGGGAGCTTGAAAAGTATCAAGAGTGGTGCTCGTACGCAGGTTTCGTTGTTAAGAAGAGGTAAGATAGTTAATGACTCGCGAATTTATAAACATCCGCCCCTTTGCTAAACAGCCTTGCTTGTGTTGAACTTTTGTTCAAGTCGCGGATTTGTACAAAATCACAGCCTATGATACCGTTACTGTTACCCAAATCGCAAGAAGTAAACAGCCTTATGTACGCAGATCAATTGCTGCAGACTTTGTAACAGTGACAATGAAAGACCAATTTGTGAGCAGAGGTGATATGCACCTTTTTCAGAAGGCTTTTTTGAACAAATGGGTATACGAAGGGAAACGACTTTCATTTGATGTAAGGCCTCTTATATTAGTCTTTTTCTGAATTTGCCAACTTACAAACTTACCGAAACAATACCTTCATGTTTCCGACCGCTAGGGCATTCGCACCAATGCAAAAGTCATCAGGCACGGAGACCATGCCATACGCTCTGGTATAATCTCCGAAGACACGATCATGACTTTTAGGAGTAGAAGCGCTCGTATTATTTGGCTGGTAAGTAGTTATCTGGTCAATTGCACCTCTTTGTCATCCTTGAATAACTAGTCGCTACACTTCTCAACGTTGCCGTTTTTATTAGGTACAACTTTCCTCGGAGATGTGGGATTTCGCTTCTCCTTATGAAGCTGCAAGTAATCAAAAAGATCACGAGGCATCATGCCATATTTATTTTGATAAATTCATTTCGTTTGCACGTCGCTTATTTGAGAAATGGAAAAAATTAGAGGTATATTTCGGATGATGTTTCTGTCATGCGTTCCAGCTGGAGAAAGTTGTTCTAACCGCTTGCGTTCTTTGATCCCTTTATAGTTGACACACAATCTGACTGTTGTTTTCTTCAGTCGAACATATATTAGAGTGCCTGGAGTTGAAAACGAAGAGGTATTTAATCCTAGTTCGTCAATTCACACTACTTCATCACCGGTCCGTAAAGACCACGATGGGAGAATGTTTGAGGTAAATGAATTGTTGTCGTTTTATTCTTTGTGAGCCCTGAATTTATGGTATCTATTCCTGACCCATCTACTTCTCAAAATTAGGACCATTACAAAATTGTCATCGAGAATGAAACGAGGCCAGACTGGGATTCACTGGTTTATCGTATTAAGAAAGAATTTATTAATTATCCTATGGAAGTTGCATGGGACTTGACGCCTGGAAACGAGAGAATACCTTCCACAGCGACGCAAGGAAATATCTTGGAAGCAATAAATATCACACTCAACCTATTGCATTTACACTATATAGACCGAGATTTACATAGAACTGGCAATAGTATTGTGATAATTACAGCAGGAAACGGAGTGTTCGAAATCGAGAAGAATCTTGCTGGTAAGATCAATCAAGGATGCCATATCATTGTGACCGTGTCATCTTCATCAACACAACCGCTTTTTTTTCTTTAGGAATTACAAAGCAGCGTATGATGGACAATGGGATTGGCTCAGATATGCTCAGTCTGGGCCTCCCACCTTTGCATGTAGCACCGTTCTTCCTCTACAAGGTACTTGTGTTTTTCTTTTATTACTCTTGTCGAAATCAACACTGAATGCTCTCACTGGATGAAATGAACCTTGCCAGGAACATAGTTCTTCTAGTGCCGAAGAAATCCAAGGATTTGACGATTGGAAGACTTATTTCGAAGTGCCGCACTGGATGAACCTCTCTTTTGTGCGTTACGACTCCACAGAAGAGCCAATGCTGTACAAAGACCAACATTTGAACATCGGTAAGATCTTTTGATCTGTCAATTTGCTCGTCCCGTTAGATTGTGTCCAATTCTTGTCATCTGTTGACGCAATTCATTCTACCATCGTTACAAGAGGAAAAACAAGAGGCACAGAATGATAACGAAGTAATTGCACATTCATGGAATGCTTCCAACGGTTTTTTGAGTCGAATGGCATCTACCAATTATTCGTCTAAGCCCGAAGTTACAAAATCGGGTTCAGAAGGATCTCAGTACAAACATTTGATTTCCGATCGCAAGTTTGAAGACATCTTGCAAGCGTGCCGCCCTAGGAGTCGTGGGGAATATGGTTCGGGCTTACCTACACCATTGTCGTCTCTATTGAAAAAACTCAATAAGAGGCTGTCAAAACTTGTTGAAAAGCAATCTGGCTATCAGCATAACAGTCCTCAGAAAGTCGCGAACATTCGGGTTCAACGCAGTGCTACCTCAACTGAAGACGTTGGAATGAAGTCACCTAATCGTGCACTCCATTCCTCACACACGCGTTATCTTGAATGGGGCGCAGTCAACTTTGATGATATTACGAAGAAATTGCAAAATTCTCAGCAAGGAATTTCCTTTATCATTAATGCAAGGAGTAATTCTGGATCACTAGCCAGTCCCTCCTCCAGCTTCGGCAGTTTGGGAAGTTTCAAACGATCGCCCCAATCTCTTGTCCATTTGCAGTCATCTATGTCACTTGAAAGAACAGGTCATTCTTTATCCAGCGGAGGTGATTCGCATGCAGCAATACATAGAGCAAACTACAGTGACGAATCTATGACAACTATGAGCACAGACATGAAACCTGATCCGTATGATAAATGCACAACCAAGCATGGGCAACGCGACGACTTTACTCCAGAGAAATGCCCAAAATTGTCTTCTATTGAGAAATATATGCGTGAGCATGATAAATATGCTTTTTCCCATCCGTCAAAAAGAAAAAATATCGATTCAGCCACCGTCCATAATATCATTAAGTCATCTCTCGAAAACGATCGGGTCAGTAGCTTGAACAGTTCATTTCGGTAAGCTCAGACATTTTCAACCTCAGCTGTCGTAACAAGTTCAACTTATTGTTTCTCATGTGCATGGCACTTTTTCACTAACCAACAGCCCTGGCAGCCCAACAAAGCTCGATGACCAGGGAGTGCTGCATTCGCATTCCTCGCTGTTTCCCCTGCGTAAGAAAGGCGGAATAGAGGCTGCTTTATCACAATACGATGTTAACCTTCAAGGGAACGAACGTGACGGCGTCGGCCTGTCATCTAAAGTGAATGCTATTGCGGAAAACGTCGTCATCCTTCCGGAGGAAAATACTGTGCGCTCATTTTCAATTTCACCTCTAAGCGTTGGTGTTGGTATGCCATACAGCCTTGATAGACGCAGTGATGCAATCAGGCCAGGATTCATGAGATTAGTGGCGCCAGAGACTATACCTCGCGCAACACCTAGTATATTGAAATTGAGCCATGATTCCAGGCAGGTAAGTTTCGATGTTGTCCCAGCTTTCCTCTTCATATCCACAAATGTCTACTCAGTGAACTGAACACAGATGAAACAGGGTCATTCGTGCAAGGATAATAAGATGGGCGATCGACAAAGTAGCCTTAATCACACATCTCAACAGCAACTAAGCGAAAGCAGTGCGAAGACGAAACACGTCTCGCAGCAACAAGGAAAAATCAAGAAACACCACAGCCAAGCAAGGAAAAATCACTCTCTCCACCACCATAGCAATCACCACAACAACACTCACAGGCACAGGCGAAAACATTGGGTTTTAAACCCATTTCGACAAGAAGACGAGGACGAAGTTCTTGCCAAACGCACTCACAACCGACGACGGTGGTCTCATGTATTTCCGCTCGGGGAAGCAGAATTTGTAAGAAACCTATCGCTTCATGATGAAAAATGCTCGTTTTGTCCCTAATCCTATGATATTTCGATGTTCAAATAATTTTCAGAAACGCCACGCTGGTCCAAATTGGAAATCACTTTGTCAGCCTGCAATATTGCCCATAACCATTGATTTCCACCCGTCTCCCCAAGAACTTCAAGACCGCGACAAATACAGAGTCAAGCAATATTCCGTCACACTTCCGTCTATGGACGAAACTCACTACACCAGCCACACAGAGCTCTTAGACGAGCTGGTGTAAGTTGCTATTTGAGATCTTTCTCGTTCGAGATGTTTTGGTGTGCTCATTATTATTTGCATGTTCTCAGCCTTCAACGTTTAATTCAGGACTATCAGATTGTTCCATGGGATATTATTCAGCAAAACGGGCGCCGCGGTGATGCAGCAGAGAATATTTTAGAGCACACTTTAAGCATGGGGCACAAGATACAGCGATTATCCTATAACCCCAGTCAAGATTCGGTTGATGTTGTACAATACTATGCAAATTTCGCCGAGAATGAAAATCCACAGACTTGTCGCTATTATCTTTATTCGGCTCTTCGCCAGGTGAGCCGCTTTTTGAAGATGACAAAAACGACCGTATTCATCGATTCTAACTTTTGCCGGTTGCAATAGGACTACGTGAGTGTTTCTCAAACCTTCACCAAATACACAAGTCCTTATAAATGGAATGAAGTGGACATGCTAATTAGTGGCGACGCCGTCACGAGCATTGTCGAGGGTATGCGTTTTCCTCGCATAAGTTATGTGATAATTCCAGATCAATTCACGAATCAAAAAGAAGAAACAGATTACTCAGCCAAGTTTCAACGCCTACTAGAATATTTCGCAAAAATGCAACCAAAGCGCGAGTCGAACAAAATCGAGGTACCAATTTACACCAGCAGCTCGATATCTCCCCGAGATAGCGCAACCGATAAGAAATTTGTTGTCGATCTTAGGAAGCGTAACACTGAGAAGTACGAGTGGATGGAAATAGTGCACGACTCTAATTGTGATACTCGCCGAACATTTCGAATAACAATACAATGGCTAGTTGCAGTAGCTGGGAAAATTGACCAACAGGCTCAGCTTCTGCAGAGAAGATGCACTCAGTATGGCTTGAAACTTGTAAGCGTTCCTCATTTTTCATGTTTGAGATCGGTGACAATGAACCCATTTGCTGTCCCTATATTCATTCCAGTACGGAATAGAGACTGTGTCAACAACATCGAAGTTGCCATGACAACCGAGTTTGATTTCGTTTATGATGGCAATCACATGAGCGATCCAAATGAAATTGACTGCCTTGATGGATTTGACTTCGTTGTGAACAAGTGGTCTATCAAGAAGAGGAAAAAATTCATACCTGCTCGCCAATATTTTCATCGTTCTGGGACTCTGTTTGCTCGTTTTGTACGGGATGCAAGGGGATGCGCGATTGTGATTCTGTACTTGAATCAAAGGCATAATGGCGGGGACGAGCAGCTACTGGATACTGCAAGAAGTGTCTTCAATTCTGTTGAGGTATTTATTGCAAACGAATGCAAGGGAGCAAAGTGTTAAATGATAATTACAGCCAAATCTAGCAGATTTTGACAAATTTATTCTTTTGTAGCATTAACTCTATTCCCACTCTTAAAGTAGAGACATAGAATAATTCAATGGAAAGACCATGTTCACATAAAATCTTTCTGAAGACAGCTGTTATTATATTATCTTCTCCTTTAATAAATAAGTTTCCCTAGAATGAAAGGTGTACATTCCTTTACATTTTTATTGTGAATATCTACCAAAGAGAGAGCCATAAACTATCATTTACCCTTTTATGGGGTATATTGGTAAATCCCATCTCTTAACAGTAGTTAAAAAGAAGGAGAAATGTGCATTGTTTTGAAAACTCTAACAAAAATGAGATGAATAGGCAAATTTTTATCAAGTATTAGACTAGACCTGGGTTCTTGTTTAAAGTGATAATTTGTCAACCCCAGTTACTTAGCTTAAAAATCATGTTCTGGGAAAACTGTGTTGCTGAATAAGTTGCAGACGTAGAACTGAAGTGCAATCATGAATGCCAATATTGCTCATACATAATCCCAAGCATGTCCATGAAAAGCAGATGCAACTACAATTGAGATTGACCCAAGGAAACTACTACAGCAGTGGCTGATATCATAATTATGTACCACACCACAGCAGAAACTCAGTGTATGCTTTGTCTGCACCAAGTGACAAACAATCAGAGTATGACACAGATATAATTCTAGTCAAAATCCATCGTTCCAGGTATTTTTGTATCCATCATTGATTAAAAAAGAAAGATATAGCCTTCTTTGATTTGACTTTGATGGTGACTGTTGACTACCAAAGTAAAAGACATCATTACTGCATTAATTTTACACTTTTTGGAGCATCTCGTATGAAATATTTTTAGTTGGCAATTTGCTACCTTTTTTGAGTTCATTGAGAGATAGCCCTCCTTCTGGATTAAGTTAGTAATATCCTTTTTGCCCATTTACATACTGTCCAAGCAATGGATTTGGTTATTATCAATAATTTATTGATGGAGTTTGTTTTCACACTCCTTTTTTGGCTTAACAACAGCATTTCTGATCATTTCATGTTAATTTTCCAAAATGTGGTAAAACGGCATACAACAACATCAGGAACATTGTCCCACAATAACATTTTGGCATTGGCAGATTCTATAGAAGTCAATCCTTTCATCTCCTTCTTGAAATTTTATGAGTTAATCTTGTTATCCATTTGCTATCTACTTCAGCATATTGCAAATTATAGAGTTTGAAGCTTTGATATCAACTCAATTACTATACTGAAATTAAGTATAAATTGATATGACTGAATTGTTTTGCAAACATCATATTACTTTATGATTGTAGATCCATGATAACTGCAATTATCATTTTTGATGACTTGTAATAAAAACAGAATTTGTCCCCTTCAATCAAATTTCACAAATTAAAAAACGTGACTTTTGTATGAAAAACATTGCTCAAGTTTACAAAAATTTATCCATCCAAATTCTGCTACAATATGATTGAACAATCATAGAATCAACAATGGCTAGCAAGCAAAGAAGGGAATGTATAGAATAAAAGAGGTCAATCTTAGACCTATCAGCTCTTCATCTAAAAGTATTAGAATAATGTTTTAAATTGAGTGTGTTTCAATGGTTTCACAATATCCAGTGATTATTAACAAGAAATAGAGCAGTTGTTCAAAGGAGACTTCTGGATGTTCCTTTCATTAGAGTTTTCTTCCAAAGCATAGGTGAATATTATTTGTTTTGGTAAGTTACCAGTTTGATCAAAGACTAGTGATTTTTCCTTTTGATGTTTAGATTCAACAGTATTGATATAGTCCAATGTCAAATAAAATTCAATACATGACCTTCAATTGCCCATTCTCATTTTTGTATGTGCTCTATTTTTGCTGTTGTTTATTATTTTTTACACATGTGCTAGCAACCAATATGATGTGATATTGGCCAGACTTTTAATTGAAAATTATTGAAAAGTTCTTTTATAAAAGATGTATGTCATGCAGATTAATAACTAGAATTTTTTCACTGTGGTTTACTTTTTACATTGAATTGACTTAAAGCTGTTCTAGTACAGTTTTGGTGAACAAGTTCCATTGAGGCAAGAATTTTTGTCAATAACATGAAAGGGTTGCATAGACCAAACTTTGGGGATAATGCTTCTTTGACTTTGTCATAATTTTTATTCTCCTTTCATTGTTGGGAACAACACAAAACATATTTGTAAAGACATTGAAAAACAAGGAGAGGAGGGCAGCACTTTTTGAATAAACTCTCATACCAAGGTATGATTTCATCAAATCATCTTGTTATATATACACTAACTGCACCATCATATTGGAGTATGGAATCCAAAATTAGGTCAAAAGCAATTTAATGTGTTGGCTCACTTTTATTTATTTTTAGATCTTCCAATTTCAATAAAATACAAAATCTAAATTTGGCATCTTTTACAAAACAAACTTGATACATCCATAGAATAAATCAATTGATTCCTACTTGCATGTTTGCAACATCAAGTTCAGTTGATTGGTAAAATGCTCCAACAACTATAGAACTTTATTTGTTTTGAACTAACTCTCCATCTACATACCAATCTGTTGAATAAAACTGTAAAATAGAGTGATATGTACACTTATATTCTTACAAACACATTGGCCTAAGTTGGGGTGAGTATCATAGGAGAAGGCTTAGGAGGAAATGACAACAAAAAACAAGACAATGTTGTCATGACACAACAAAATAAATTTGTCATTGAAAACGCAAAAGTGTGATGTTCAATGGCATTTTTGACTTTTGCATGATCAAGTCAGGTGACAAAGGTGTGTCATTTGCATGCAATATGTAAATCATGACTTTATCATCATTTTTCTTTGATTTTCTGTGACATTTGCAATATCATCCATTGCTTGATTATTGAATGGATGATTCCCAATCATCCCTAAAACCATAAAGTCCAAAATACCTACATTTATGCATTTGTTTGGTTTACTTTTAATCAATAAGTCACTTGAATACCAATTTCACATTGTTAAATGACATTCATACATAAAAATGGACACTAGAAAGAAATTTTCTATTTGAGTATTGAAGGGGATGGCATTGAGCAACAATTTTCCATGCATGACCAGAGAGTGGGACAACATCATGTGCCAGCTCCAAGAGTCTATCAATATTGGCAAGACTGGAATGGGTTATGTCTCCCTGATAACTCTTGTTTCCATTACAACAAAAAAGGTCATTATATATATCCTGTAAGGTCACATTCTGTCCATATTTCAGTAAAAACTGTATTTTCTGACAGCCTCTGGCATTACACATACATTTGGTAGCACAAAAACGCTCTATGACAGGCCATATAACAGTTTTTTTATATGACACGCATATACAAGAATTAGAGCAACCTAATCAAACAGTTTCTGTCACAGTCAACGTTTTTGATCATTTTGTATATTGGGCATATACCAAGAAACTACCAAATCATATGACCTATATAAATAAACAACCATGTACCAAATCATAAACCAAAATAAATTTTAGAGTTGCAAAAATGTACAGGGTCCATTTTTCATTTTAACATGTACAGCTTCAAAATCAAAATAATTAATTAAAAATTTGAACTCAATTTTGAACTGCATTAAATTTCATATTTTTCGTGTTAAACAAATTTGGGTTAGAGCAATGAATTATTAGTTTTCAACAAGTTTACTATGTGGCCATTGATTGAACTCATTGGGTTTTTCCAACAAGTTTTGGTGTTGTTGCTATAACACAACAACCTTCACAAATTATTCATTCAGTTATAAACTACAGCATACCTTTGCAAATATTGACTTTTATAGTGCTTTAAATGATTCATAGATTTCTTTTAACCAAATGAATCAGTATTATTGAGCTATGAAAAATATTAGAGATGCTAAAAAATCTGATAAAGATTTGGTATTGAATACTTACTTACCTTCTGTTTGTTTTTCCTCATTGCTTCCAGTTTTAAATTCATTGTACTAATTACACCAATAAATTGACAACATAAAACAAACTTAGTACCAATTTGAAACAAAAACTATTAGGATTTTTCAAAATTTAAAATCCTTTGGTGAAACATTGCACACTTACTTGCGTTGTATTAAATTACTGATGCCCTGATGATGTGACAGACAGAGCTGTGACCCATGATTTGTATTATCCAGTCTTACTTAGAAACAATCAAATTTTAGCAGACATACAAACAGATGAATTGTAAACAAGACAAGACAAATTTTTGTGCACCAATATTTAAAATAGATTTTGGAGAAGTTTCTTTGGTTCTTGGTCTGAATTGGTTGCAGCCAAACAGCTGCACAATATCATAGTCCAAGTTTCCTCATCACTACCTCATTCATCATCCCATTCAGGATGCAATCATCCTGCACAGAAATGAGATCACATAAGACAGAATTTGGCAACAGGAACTCACACTTGTCAGGCATAGGGGATTTGACAATAATTTTTAAGTTGGCTGAAGTAAAAAGTGAGGGGAAAACAACTTGCCTCTAGAGTGTGGGAATCTTTGTTGGACTTGAAGTAGTACTTCTTTAGGGATTCTGGTGGGACTTCCTGTTGGGCATTGTGCAGGATTTTCAATCGGACTCATCACAAATGTAATTGCAAATGTCAATACCATAGTACTGCCAAGGCCATACATCACTACAGGGAGGCTGCAAGATATGGCAGTGGGGATGACTGTGGAATGGGAGACTGTGACATGAGAGATGACAACAAGAGGTGGCCAAAAGAGACAGCAGGGGGAGACAACTGCAAGAGATGGAAGCTTGAGACATTGGGGCAAGGCAGAAGTTAAGATGTCACAGGGAGATAGTGGCACAAGAGATGACAGGGAAAGTAGGCAACAGGAGAGAAATGACAATGAGAGAAACACAGCAGGGGGAGACAGTGTTGCGAGATGGTAATGGGGGGATGGCTGCAACAAATAGCAACACTGGATAGCAGGGGAGGTGGTTGCAAGAGATTTCAGTGCAAGGAGGCAATGGGAGCAATGGCAGTGTGAAACAGTGGGAGGAGATGGCTGGAAGAGAGAGTGGTGTTAGATGGAAGAGGAAAACAACTGCAAGAGATTGTCATGCAAGACAGTAGGAGAAGATTGTTGCAAGAGATAGCAGCAAGAGAGAGCAGCACAAGACAGCAGGGGAGATGGCTGTGAGCGATGGTGACACTAGATGGAAGATGGGTACAAGACAGCAGGGGGAGATGAAAGGTGGATGGCTGCAAGAGATGGCAGCACAAGTCAGCAAAGGGAAACAGCTGCAAGATATGGGGGTGAGAGAGAGCAGTACAAGACAGCAGGTGGGGGGGGTGGATGTGAGAGATTGCGGTGTGATGGAGAGTGGCATGAGACAACTGGGAGAGATGGTTGTGAGAGATGGCAGTGCTTGACAGCAGGGGGGGATGGCTGTGTGAGATGGCTGCAAGAGATTGCAGTGCAAGACAGCAAGAGGAGATGGCAGGAGGGGATGGCTGTGAAAGATGGCTCTATGAGATGGTAATGGGGAGAGAAACATAGATGGAAGGGAGGAGGATTCAGTGGTATGCTACAAGGGGGAGTAAGAGGTGTGGTGTACAAGTAATGATTGATCAGGGGACCTTCTGACAACATTTGAGAAACAGGCAATGTTCATCAAACCAAGACACAACCTCCAAAGCTCTTTACAGTGATGCAAGACAGCGGCGTGGGAGAGGATGGCTAGAGAAGGTGGAGGAGATGACAGCACAGGATGGGGCAGCAAGAAACAGTGGTAAGAGACAAGGGCTGGGGGAGAGGGCAGCAAGAGACAGCAACACAAGATGGTGACCCAAGAAAGCAGCAAAGGAGACAGTTGCAAGAGATGGCAGGTGGATACTGCAGTAGTAAACAGAAGCAAGAGATGGCAGGGGAAGGGACCAGCAGAGGTGATAACAGGGGCGATAGGATGAAAAAATCAAAATGAACTGAATGGCAACAATTCTTTTCAGCAACTACTAGATAAGTAGTAAGAGGGAGTGCTCTTATCCTTGAAGACATCTCTAGTGGAGGTTGTCCATAGAACAGTTGTTGATGTGTTTACCACCTTCAAAGAGGGATGCTCAATATAAAATTCAAAATTTTTTTCACATGGTAAAAACAAGAGGTCCCCTAGAAAAATCTTTAGAATCAACAGATCACAAAATTTGTGAAGAAGATGAAGTTTTTTGTAGAGATAATAATTTATTGATAAGTAATTAAAATGCAAGATTTGATGAAAAAAATTAAAG
>JALLPE010001095.1:0-13120 GCA_036940025.1 Conticribra weissflogii | reverse complement strand
TAAAGCTACAGATAGAGAACTAATATCTAGATGTTCAATTCATTTTTTCAACTTCAAAGTTAGATCAATAAACATCTACAGTTACAATGATTACGATAAGGAACATTAAATAGAAGGTGCAGAGTTTTTTCTTGATTTCCCAAAATAATTTACATCTTGTGAAAAGTAGGTCAGAACAAGGATGACTGCTTTATTGTGCTTTTGGTGATAATCAAAGCCAATAAGTGTAAGTGTTTCACTTTTGGGGCATGTTGACACCAGAAGATTTGTTCATCTTGACTTGCCTTATCCCTTCAGGTATTAATTACCAACTTTACCCCATTTTTTAAATCCGTTATTTTTGCAAGGGCATTTTTTGGATGGTTGTGAAAAAATATAGTGAATAATGATAAATGGTCCTTTCTCATGCCTCAAAATAGTTGAGCCCATCTATCCGACTAAAGCCATCTAAAGAGATCGGATTTAATGTTTCTTCCCTATTTTTTAGGAAACAGTAGAAAACTGCACTGAGAGTTCTTCGGAAAAAAGGAAAGAGTATTTATCGTAACGTTGAAAATATAATGTTATCTTAACATACAAAAGAGTACGAATTTGTCACATAATATTTATTTTATTAAAAAAAAACTCAATAAGGCCCTCCCTGTCAACACCGATTTCATCCCGATTTCGTCCGATTTCGGTGGAATGTTGCATCAATGGATACCTTTAGAAAATAGAATCTGAAATCGGAAACTGAAATAGACAAAACCAACTGACGTCATTCAAGCGCATGAATTCTGTTGTGATAGAGCGCTACAGTACTAAGTAAGAAATTAGAACAATTATTTTGATTTACCCTGTCAGCAACCAAAATTCTTTCTATTTCCGGGATATAAAGAGTGTGACTCCAACTGAAATCGATGTCGCTTGTAGAACGCGAAATCGATTGACAGGGAGGGCCTTACTAGAAGCGGGATTGTTCTCTGAAAAGACCTGGGACGTGTCAAAACAAGAAACCCCGTCTCGGTCTACACCCGAACTCCTCGAACACAGAAAAAATAATAGAGAGGGGTAGTATTTTACCTACCTACGATATGATGAATCAACGTGCTCAAATCAAAAATAATTTATTGCAATAAAAAATAAGACAAAACTGCACACAGACCGAACCAAATCATGAAACATAACTTTTAGACAAACATATCTTAGAAAAATTACGTACAACAAAACACTGATCTCTCTCTCGAAGGAGAATAAAATTCATAACAAAAAGAGTTCCACCATCATGTTCATCACAAGCACCATGGGAATCGTTGATTTCCTGAAGCCATCCACTAACGCCAGCGATTCCCTACCTGACCTCATTGCCCACGAAGACTGGAAACTCGTCGTCATGGAATCCAAAATGCATCCACGCAACGCTTCGGTTTGGGCGCTCCGAAAGAGATTTTTCGACGGCGAGCACGACTCCCGAAATTTGCCCATCCACCAGGCGTGTGCCCTCTGTCCTCCAAAAGAAGTGATTCACGCTCTTTACGAATGCTATCCACAGGGCGTCAAGACAGGAGAAGATACGTTCAAGAGGCTTCCGCTCCATATAGCATGCCAGACGAATGCTTCCGTGGAGACCATCGAGGCTCTCATCCGATATTATCCCGAGGGAACGAGGTGCAAAGACACGATTGGGCGTTTGCCCATCCATTACGCCTGTGCTCACGATGCTCCATTGAATGTGTTGGAATTGCTGCTTCGTACATTCCCGGCGTCCGCGGGATGTGGTGATAATAATGGCTGGCTTCCCATTCATGTGGCTTGTCGCCGGGGATCGCCCGTCGGTTCCATTCGGTTATTGCTCGATTGGTTGCCTCAGTCGGCGGATATGGCGACGAAGAAAGGTAGTACACCCGTCATGTGCGCGAGAAAAGGTGGAAATGACCGGAGGCATGAGGACATTGTTGAGTTTATCGAGGATTACATTAAGAATCGATCACTCTCGAGTGGCAAGTTGCGGGATGCAGTCCTTTCGCCGGGCATGACGGAGATTCGTCATAGGAATGTTCATGCGAGAGGTGCCTGATATGGACTGGAATTGTTGTCAATGAGTTGATGTGTTACCATGAAGTGTTTTCGATGTCTTTTTAGCTGAGTTTCATTCCACGCATGCATTGTACTCCGTTGTAGATTCTTTTAAAACAGAGTATTGTTGTTTGAAAAAAGGATCTGTTATATTGATCTTGGCATTCTTTGTCCCCAATCCATCTATCAATGGAGCCCAAAGATTACAAAGACACTTATTTTTCCACAGGTGATGTAAACACCATGTCCAATCCCAGCTGTATTATTTATTCTCCATTTCAAGATGATGATAACGCCCGCTATTTTCATGCAGACTTTAAAATGGTGAACATGACGGGCAGTGTGCTTTTGGTTGGTTCGACACATCAGAATACGACGAACAAACGAACAAGGCCTCAAAAAAGATTATTCGTGAAAAATTCAATCAGTGAACAATAAAGAAGTCATAGAAATTACTGATTCTACAATTATCTATTTTATTTTACCACTATACAAGTGAAATTATAATAATCAATTAGACGAGACACTCTCGCGGCGCCTGTGCGTACGAAAGATGTTGTTTTTTACCTCTTGAAACGATTCCGCTTTGAAAGGCATGAGTGTTGCGGGATGGATCGGGCGGTTGCAGCATCGTATCCGAGAGTTCTAGAGTCGTGTATTATGAGGAAGCATGTAGATCGAAGAGAGGCGCACAGAGATGAAACATATTTCCATCGATGTTGGCAGAAACATAGGAGTGCTAGTAAGGAGGCCGATATCGAACCCCGAACTTTCGTTCTTGACGCACAGGGAGGAATGTGCAAACTAGGAAATGAACCTTTGGACACACAAAAGCCACCGTGTACCACACAGCCAAGAAGTCAGAGTGAATTTGGCAGGCTCCTCAGCCCTTCTTGGCCCACCAACCCGATTTGTCCCATCCGTTCGACTGGTGAAACTTGGTCAAATGATCATACGCTTGCGATGCTTCCTGCGCCGTATACGACCCAGCATTCAACGCCTTGGTTTTGACCCGAACTGCTACCTTCTTCGCCTCTTTCAAATCATCATTCTCGTCTTCCTTCAACACCTCCCTCTTGCGTTTTGCCGATTCCGTCGAAGAATCCTCTTCATCCTTCTTTGTCTCTTCCCCCTGCGCCGACGTTGCAGTCCCAGCTGCCGCCGCCTTTTTCTTTTCCAGCTGCGCCGCCAAGACCAGATTGTACTGCTCGGTCCCCAACTCCACCGCGGCCTGCAGTCTTCCATCCCCCACCACCATCAAACTCCTTATACTGACAATGACGCTTTCGATATCGTTGATGGGGTTCCATCCATCCTTCGTCAACAACTCCATGCACAGCGCCCCGCTCATGACGAAGCCCGTCTGCTTCTTAAACCTCGGCTTGACCACCCTCACGAACGGAGGCTCGAAGGGGTACTGGTCCGGAAACGACATCTCCAGCTCCACGTGGTCCATCCCTATGACGATGAGATCCTTGGCCAGATTCGAATCCTCGTCGAAGCCAAAGAGCTTAATGGTCCATTTGTCCATGGTGTCCTCGTCGCAGGGCTCGAGCGAGAAACCCGCCTCGGAAGTGTCGGCGAGCATGATCTTGTAGAGGTCGGAGGCCAGGCGGCGACGCCCTCCCGTTTTTTCCTTTTCGGCTCGTAGGGACATGTTGACGGCGGCCTGGGTGGGTTCTTTCCATCGTTGCTTGCGTTCTCGGGGGGTCGGGGAGGGGGGGGCGTCGGGTTTGTCGGAGGCGGCGGCGGAAGCGGAGGTTCGCATGGGCGCGGAGTCCTTGGCCTCGTCGGGGGAGGACGCCGCGCTCGTCGGCCGACCGACGCTTTCGGCAGTCGTCTCGTTGTCCAACGCGGCCACGACGTTGACGGTTCCGACGTTGGCGGTTGCCACGTTCGAAGCGGCGGCGGCGGCGGCCGGGTGGTCGAACTCGGTGGGGATCAAAAATCCCGAGAAGGGGGTGTCCTCCTCTTCTTCGTATTCGTAGGAATAATCGCTCTCGTCGTCTTGCTGGTCGTCGCACTCGTCGTTCCGCTCGTCGTCTTCGCGGTCGACGTCGACGTCGTCTCCGCGCTCCTCGTTGGAGATCCCACCGGCGGATGGGGCGGCGCCGGACGACGCGGACGAAGAAGGAGCTTTGAACGGAGCTGCCACGTCACCGTCTTCCGCTGGAATTTCCGTGGGACCGACATCCTCCCCGGTGCCGCTATCGCGAGCAACGCCTCCGGTAGTGATTCGATTGCCGCCGTCTCCGTGGTTGGTGGTCGTGCGGACGTTGGATCGACCCATGTCGGAGGGGGGGGCGCTTCCCTCCACGACGGAGACGTTGCGGGCCAAGACGGGATCGTTGGAGAAAATGGATTGTTGGACGGTGTCCTCGCCATTGTTGTTTTCGCCGCGAGGGGCGGTTTCGGAAGAAGTGGAGTTCATGACGAGTATTCGAGACGGGAAAGAAGGAGTGGAATGTCAAAAAAATAATATGAAGTGGTGGAAAAGAAAAGACGACTCCAAGAATCAAATCAATGGTCAAAGGGAAAATAATTTCCAAAGAAGGACACGATAATATGAAGGAAGCATTGTGGTGGATAGGACCACAGGCAGCTTGGGGATTCTCTTTCTCTCTTTCTCTCTGATCAAATCATTCTCTTACGTTGTTGCGTCGTACTGTACAGTGACACCACACATAAAAACAGTAAGCGGCAGAGAGAAGATATGACAAGAACAATTCTAAACATGCGAAAATGCGTCATATTAATATATTGGACCATACAAAGTAATTGGTGATTGACCTACTACAATAGCCATTTTAGACGGATTGGTATGTACGTAACGAACTGACTGAGAAGTGTCCTGGAGGAATTCTTGATGACCGCGCAACCAGCACTCTCGCTTCTATTATTTAAAATAGTAGTCGAGGCAGTGACGGGGTAAGATTCCACTCTACACAGTAGACACACCAGATGACTTCGTCATATTGTCCGTGAGAAAGCGTACGTGGTGCCGTCTTCTATGGATCCATGTAGTTCTGTGGAACTGTTTTGTTTAAAAACTTTTATAGTCATGGCAATCTTCTACGTTCAATGACAGTATTGTACTATCGTGATAAAAGTATGAAAATCTTTTGATTTCGATAATGTATAATAGAGCATTTCATGAGATGTCGTAATATTCTAGGAAAGAGAGTTGTTAGGTAGTACTATTTTTGTGTACCACGGACACAAACTGGAATGGTAGTACAATATTTATCTATGGATCGCAACTTTTGTTTGCGTCTCTCCTCATATTTTTTTTATTATCTTTCCACATCGCAATCCCATCACAACACATCATCCTACAGCACAATATCACCGGGAATGAGTATGAAAAACTCTAATTCAATTGTCGCTAAGAAGGAAATACTTTTAAATCGTTTGTCACGTAGGGAGTCCCATTTGTCGTAGTGACAAAACGAGTTAACATCCAGAAATCGACGAGAGTCCAATGCTGAGTCTCAGCGAAAAAAGTAAGCGAACAAGATAGAAAGAGTCCCATATTAAAAATCCACCCAACTCCAAGAATGGATAAAATAATAAAGGAACACAATATTATGGTCATGCCCAGTTGGATTTTGTTCTTACATTTTCTCTACACCAAAAGATATCTTTGGCGCTAAAATCCAACCCAAACAAACCATCAAACTCAAACCTCTCTCTCTGGAGGGAAATAACAAACAAATAAATTGGTGTAAAGTAAATCAATATTTGAAAGTCTTGGTCCACTCAACATGATAACTGTTCCCATCAGGGATATGTTGGATTGCCATTGTGAATTTGGTTATGTCTCATCACAAATAAGTCAGCAGGTTGTTGCTGTATATTCACTTAGATTCATGTGTAGAAAATAGTACTTCTCATATACTTCAACAGGTCTGCTTGTTGTAGTCATTGGTACTACTTATTCTGGCCCCTCGTACAGACAGCCAATCATTCAGTCTTGATACTTCTAATGAATGATGACTTTGCATCGATTCCGGTTACATCTGATGATGCCAAGGCTTACTACAGAATATATCCCATCACATGGACCAAGATCAAGAGAAGCAGTCAGCATCACTTTAGTAGGATTCTTGTACCAGGGGCAATGATAAAAAATTCTACTCATGACAATGCATTAAACCTGGACTGTTCAAAATTATGTGAAACTTTGAACAAAAATATCAGTCTATCAGCCATCCCCATGGACTGAATCACAAGAGTGCATATTAGATATTGCTCTTATTGTGTTTGACAGGATTTTGGCAACATATTGTATGAAAAGTTGGAATTTCAAATGAATAAGGTGTTGTCCTCTTCCCTCTTCTGATCCCACTGTACACTAGAAATCTTGCAAGAAGCAACTCTAACAAGATGTTTGAACTGTATAATCTGGTACCAGCATGACATATTCTGTAATGATATACAAGTAGAGATAAGGATGGATCATAGTCATTTAATACACAATGCACAGGGAAGAACAGTCGAAACATTCAAAGATCTTTGCACATATGTAGGGGGAATTTGCATCTAAATACTAATACTGATAAAAATATTATATCAAATATTATTTGAGTCATATGCAATGATTCTCTCAGAGATAAACTTTCACAATCTTATTTCATTCAAGGACTAGTGACAAGTTTTCCTGAAATGGATGTCTGCAAGCTCAGATTGCACTGTTGATATTGGTAGTTAACATTTTGGAAGAGGGTGAGTGTATCATTATAAACAAATGACTACTGTTGACTCAGATGAGATCTACTATATGCTCCTTCATCCTCCACCTATGTCAGAATTGGAGGCCATTAGGTGTCTTTGATAGTTAAGAGAGTCTCCGAGTAAAAGAGAGATGTAAAATATATTGTATCCACTGCCACTCTGCTGTATTCAGTATCACCAATATTTGACTAGGGTCATTGTTTCAAAATTCCTAAACATTACCAAACCTCTGAGTTATCCTAACTAGTTGAGTATTTGATCCAAAAGCCAGCACACATATTAACAATTATCGAAAAGAAGTGCATGTGATATTCCATGTATAATGTACAAACTCAAGTGGATACTCAGGAACAGCATTCTTCTGCATTATCATGGGATAGCCACTTCCACATCCAACTCCTGAATTTTTATAATGGAATGCATCATGCAGCACCAATAAAATTCTAAAAGCAACAAGGTAATGACATAATCTAACCATCACTTCTGTGTAAAGCCAAAATCTTGGTTACCCAGTCACGTAATACACCACAATCCAATTCTGTAGTGAGTAGAGATGGGCTGTAGGATATTGACAAATTTCTTCTTTTGAACATGACCACAAGACTATCTTTTGAAGATTATGACAGGTGGATGTTGATAATCAGATACTGTCATAGTGACTGTATTTTGGGGATTTTTTGTCATTAGTGGATAAGTACATTTGTTTGGTTTTCAATCCACTTACTCCAAACATATTTTGCTTACCTGTTAGAAAACTACAGATTTGTGAATCCAAGATTTAACTGATATGATTATTGAGGAAATGAGAAGACAATCTTGCAGTACAACATTTATTATATAGAATCAAAAAATATTGAATTTGTTATCATTTTATTTTTGTTTGTACAGCTCTGGAAGTTAGGGCCCAGAAACTACAATAAAGTGTTCATTCTTATTGGCACTAGGACAAGAATATTTTTGAAATGCTTTGTTGCCCATTCAATGCACATGTCCATGCACCTTACTGAACCTGCATAGCTATATATTGCTAGCATCAATCCTCTTTTGCTGGTAATCTAATTCTACTGCTTGAAATGACACTCAATATACCATTGGAAGTCCAGTCTCACAACTTTAAAAATAGAATCTGAACAGATCAATCAAAAGTATTTTTAAGTCAAGATAGCTGTAATGGATGAAATTCACTTTTTTAGGAAACTTGTAATTTTTCTTAGTCATTTTTCTTGGTCATTTTTCTTTTCAATGATATTTGCATGGTTTATACCAACATTCTCTTGAGCCCTTGAATAGACACTTTTATGATTCTATTCAACATCTGGTGAACCTTGCTTGGTGTCCACAGTTTATTGTTTACAGGTGTTTTATTTGGATGGTATGCTGTGATATGAGAGGCTTCATCCTTGGGTAGAGGAGTATCTGGAAGTGTTTCTTTAGAAAGAGGGAGAAGACAAAGAAATTGTAAGACTGAGAAGATGGAGGGGTGTTGGGATCAATTGACAATGCTAGATGAGTTTCCACCATTACCCAATGAGCCATAAAGGATTCTTTCTCCAATGGAGCCAGAAGTTGGTCTTTTGAGACCATGATACAAAATTGTGTGTTGAAAAAAGCATGGAAATGGTTTGTTGTTGTTGTTTGGCGATAATGTTATTACTAGGTCTAGTAGTTTTTGTCTTTATGTTCTTCACAGACACACACTAAAACAGGACATGCAGATGGTACTTGCTAGTAGAAATTGCAAGGAAATAGTAATTAAGAACCATTGAAACTTCCATTGATGAAAAAATCTTACCTGCACATAAATATTGTTTATTTGACACATATCTCCAGTAGCCACTCTAGTTTCCAGGTATTTTTGATATAGGTTGTGGCTTCACTGTTCTATCAATCTCCTGATCAAAAATAGACTATTTTCAAAAGAAGAGAAGAGGGTTCCTGTTCGAACTAACCCCATCACATTTGACTGGAAGATTTTTGCAAGTGTCCACTTTCTTGAAAGCATCCAATGCTGTTCAGTGATGGAAAATTGCTTCCTTCATTGGTATTGCATTGCCAAACTTTTATGTTGATATATAGAAATGATACATGAGTTAAGGATGATATTTTGGTAAGAATAGTTGTATCAACATTTCCATCCAATATTTTGACAGGATACATTACAATTCCTAAACTACAAAAATTGTTCTGATTAACTTGCTTCCTGTTGCAATCTATAAAAATACATGTATCTAAGGCAAAAAACGAATTCTCTGAAAAAGAACAAAATATTCCATGACCAGACTCCATTAATGTTCTAAGGTAATCACCAGTATTAATTACACTATCAGCAAATCTTTGCTTAGCTTCCTTTCCTGACATCAACTGGCCTTGCTTCTTCAACTCTTATTTCAACTTATTGACATTCAATGAATTTGCAACCACATCTGTCATTCATTTGCTTCAAAAATGTTTAGCTCTGTCAAATTTGTTGTGCTGATTGATGTTGTGAAGTCCTCATGAGGGTCATTGCTAATGTCAGCAACTTCATCAAAATAAGGAAGATTGTTATCAGTGTCATATCCTTCATTGAATAATAATTTGTCAATTTTTCATCATTGTTGGATTTTTGGTTGTTGAGCTGGGAATTTCAAAGGCAAAGATGTAATGTACAATGCCCTGGCACCATCATTTTTCTTACATCACCAAAGCAACACCACAATCCTCTTCTGATGTCTTAAGAGGAGTTGTTGGTGCAATATTGTTGACTGTGATGACATTAGAGAGGAGCATTCTGTGATAATTATTTGCTTCAGAGCTGTTTCCATCCAAGAATTTTTGTTCAATGAAGGAAGCATTGACAAACTTGCCATTTAAAGCAAAGTGGCACCCTGGACTGCTTCCATGCAGCTGTTGCTGACGTTGGTATTAGAATTGTCTATAGGAGTGAAGGAGGTTGGTCAAAGAAGGATAATTTGCTTCCACTTGGTTTTGGTCTCAAAATACACTGCTGTTTTGAGATGACATCATTATCAAGTTATATTTTGCTGTAAAATTAGTAGTTTTTGTTTGTGAAATACCATGAAAATATTAAGCAGTACATTTTCATTTGGAGAATTGAAATTTTTTCTATGAACTAACAATGCTGCTAAAAGGCTGAATTTTGTATTTTGAAGTTGCAGCTGTGAAACACCTTACCAGTTCAATATCGGTACCTGCAAAAGTGTTAAACATCCTGTTTTTTAAAACAGGGTCATTTTTGACCCTCTCATTTGATTTGTTGTGGGATAAAAGTGTAGAGGCTGTTACAGGGCGTTATATTCCCTTTCCATTGATGCGCATTAGCACATGAAAATCCAGGTAGAAGCAGAATTATGACTTTTTTCTGCAATGGCAAGCCAAAAATCTCCCTTAGCCATCTGCTTCAGCCCACCCCTCTGTAACATTGTGATCACTCCAACACATCAAAATATCATTACACAACAAAAACACACAACGCTCTATGGGTGTATGTCCATAGCAAACCACTCTCCCTTTTTCCTTTCTGCCTTTTCTGGTACTGAACAACCAAGGGCTTTTTGGTATGATTTTCCCACTGTTGTGATTACAGCAGTTCCTGACAGCATCTGAACAACTCCATTCAGATAGCAATCAACCAAACAACACAGGACAATGTGGCGGTAACTAGAAAATAAATGTTAAATTAAAATTAGTCATTTAATTTAGGTGTAATTTTTTACTACAATGTTCACAACATAGGAAAACAAGGGAGTAACTAGAGAATAAATTTTAAGTTAAAATTAGGCTAATAATTTAGTCATATTTTTTCTATGACATCATCATGTAAAAAATTGTTATCATTATTATTTCTGCTTTGCAAGGTATTTTTGAGTGAAACCAAAGCATGGGAGTCTTCTCAAGGTGTGTTGGGATAAAACAGCATGCTTAGTTTCCTCTGAATTGGGCAGCAGTGGCCATGGTGATGGAAATGTTGACTGCAACAGTGAAGATTGGAAATATCACATCAAACCAATACAGTTACTTGTGCAAAATAATAAAATTCTCATGTCGTCCTGGTAGGAAATTCTACAATATTTGTAAAATTGTGCAAGTACCCTTAATAGACTTGTTTTGAATGTTTGCCAAAAGAGGAGATTAATATGCCTGTGTTGAAATTTTTGTACATTATCAGGGAAACCACAACAGTCATCAAAGTGCAAGTTCTGGTTCATGATGACTTTTGATGAGCATTTTTTCATTTTGTGCATAGATGTGGAACCACAATCAGACCAACCGTTTGATCGGCTAAGACAAAAAATACTTGCTAACACAAACTCATGGAAATTTTTGCAAAAGCAGAAAATATTTGATAACTTTGAATTCATTCCACATTGCACATAAGTAGAAAACATAAATATATTTCAAATGAACAATATTAGAAGAGTTCAATTTAAATCATATTGACCCCACAGAAGTGGGGGCAGGGGTCCTCAACCACCCACCAATGACCCCCCCCAGGCCTGGAACCATAAAAATAGACATGAATAAATTTAACTTCCTAAAGACTGTCAATGTTTTGCATCTTATCTTTCCTCATTGCATCCATACTCTGTGTGTTTGGCTTCTTCATGTTGTAAACCATAAAAATATTTTTAATTGCTGTGTCCAAAGTTTATCCTATCTGAATCAATTTTCCACAACATCCCAAAAAACCTTGCACTTGCAGTGCCAGCTTCATTCCATCAAATCCAAACTCATACTCCTTTCACAGAAGATAAAGATGTTTGACATACTTTTGGAGCTTGGGGCATGTGTGAGCTGGCAAAATGGTTTGTTTCGTATTTGGTGGAGCTAAAACGTCAATATTACAAAAAAAAATTGAGGAGAAAATTAAAGTAAAGAAATCTCTCATGTCTACTCGCCACTGATTGACCTCCTGCATCTAACTGTGTGCCTCCTACCCAAATCAGTGGACAGACAACTGAATTGCAATCCTTCTGATGCTGCATGTATCATTTCTGATTAGTAAATTCATTGATTAGTTCCTGCCTTAAATTCTTGATCTGTTGCTAGGTCATAAACTGTTGAGAAAAAAGCATGTGAGATTCATAATGAGCTACTAGTGAGGGCCCTGTTGCAGCCACCAATGCTGTTACCTCCTCTGCCATGGGCAAGATGGCATTCATGTCAATGTCAATGTCATTGTCAGCATGCATCTTCAATGACACTGTGGACATTGATATGAGCAACATAGTGGTGTACAAGAGGGACAACAATTAGCTGATCCCCTACCTGCTGGATGGTCAGTCCAATTTTCTGATGGGATTTTCAGCAGCATATCCACCGCCACTCACCCATCAGTTCTTGATCCTTCAAGCCATCTCCTCCAGGCCGAGGTGGAAAGTAAACTCATTCATCCTTAGGGACTTCTCATACTATGCCCATAGCAGAGACAGTGCCAGCATTTAAGTGATATCACTGCCAAAGAATACATGGATACTTGGGACAATTGCCTCAACAACAGAATTGGAGACAACACAGCCTTCCTTGGCAGCGTACTTGCAGGGTCCTGGAGGGCTGTAAAGGCTTGATGCAATGTGAGCACCAGGATATGGCAAGTTGATGTCAATGTAGGTATCAACTTGCTCACTGTGCCCTCTCCACCGTCCACAAGTCCTCACCCAATCTCAAGGCAGCCCAAAGCGGCGTGCGTAGGTTGCAGCCCCCTTTCTGATGCTGTGAGTTCCATGACTGCCAGGAATGATTGCTGTAAAATGCTCATTTGAAAGAACATTTTCTAGAATGTCAGCAACTCTTCTATTTCAATGATCTCCATATAAATGCAATCCAACTCCACAAATATTGTCAAATTCAATAATGGGTAAAACAATGGTATCATTGCTGTAAGCAGAAACTAATTTTGCAATTCTCTCTCCTCACAATATTCTTTGGCCATGTCGTTTTGCAGACCAGCATAAAAAGATATTGGTGATTGAAGCTGAAGGGGATTTTTCCAGCTTTATGACATCATCAATACTTCCAATAAGCTACCATTGCAAGGTAGGTACACATAGCATCAAATCCTTCAATTCATGGTCAGGATACAATTTTTGAATTGTAATTAGAATTGAAATAAATTCCTCCAGATGTTACTCCTTCCCCACTCATTTCAAATTTTTTACCTTTGCAATTACTTCATTGACTGAATCATACTTTGTGGGGTTTCCCCCTTCTTGAATCTCATCCCAATGCAGCCTCTTCACAGAAATATAATAGGAATTGCCCTCTTTGCATACAATAGTGTTGATGATCATGCTCCAGCGTGCCAGTCTGAGGGAGAGGGGTGGGGAACCCC
>JALLPE010001094.1:0-13564 GCA_036940025.1 Conticribra weissflogii | reverse complement strand
GGTTCAATTCCCGAACACGGTAAACGTTTATTTTCACGCGCTGCTCTTCTTGACATTCTTCCAATTGCTGAGCATCATGTCCCCCCTTCCTCTTCCTCCAATTGCCAATTGTGTTGACAGCAGACCAAATGGACATGCTGCCATGGAAGCTGCTGCAACATTCCCCGCTCTGGACAGTTGCAAACCTGTCTTGGCCAACAAAAGTGCTGCTACAATGGGGCATTCCACCTGGTCCATATCAACGCTGGACATATGTCGTCAAATGACTTTGGGGCCCTTGACTTTTTTCAACAAATGTCCTGGGACATTTTAAGGCCATATTCCCGCCATGTCCTATGTCCTAAAATGTGTCCTCGCAAAAAAGATCTAAATTCAGCATACATAAATGAAAAATCAATTCATGCGCTTACCTCAGACCTTAAATGAAGAGGACCTAGAAAACAATCCTCAATGAAATGCCACTTCCCATAAGGAGTCAATATAAGCCAACCATGAAGTTCCATTTCAACAGTAACTTAATCACCGTCATTGACAAGCTAAGTTTATCAAGGCTCATAAGGATAATGCCAACAAACTAAATAAGGCGAAAAATTTTAACACCCAATGGAATGGAAACTCCAAAAGAAAAATACCAATCACTATGTGTACTATGATTTATGGCTTTTAGTATCATCACTAAGACCACAAAACTAAGCTCTGTAGCAGAATGATACAGGATTTGTAAGGTTTACACAAAAAACACACAAACCAAGCATCTGTTGCTAGGTTGCACCTAGAAAGTAGTACACAACAACAAAATGATTACTTGGTCTGATCTACCAATAATACTGAGAAATAGTTCTGTCATGAAATATGTGCTAGAAGTTAGAACACCAACCACATCTGGTGACAAAAAAGATATGTTTGTGATCACTAACCTTCCTCACTTAAACTTTTAAGTATGTAGATAATAGCAGGAGAGGATAATCATCTAATATCATTATTTATGGTACAGAGTAGAAGAGTGAAGATTGTTGTAATATCACAAGATGTGTAACTGGGGATGAAAACACAAAATGGTAGATAACAAGATTGCAACAAGCTAGTACAGTTGGTTCAAGTACTACATTACAGCAGTAAGTATCAACTGATTCAGCAACACCACCTAACAACAATTTTGTTTCTGTGTCCAACCTACAACACTAGAAAAATTTTATTGCTAGGTCAGATGTAGTAATATTTTCTATGAAAAGTTGTATTGTTTGGTGACATGTCCACAAGTTTTTGATCCCAGATCACACAATACTTAGAGACATATCATGTTCACCCCTTATTTATCTGTCCAAGGAAAAAATTAAATGGCACCCATGTGAAAACTTGTAACATCAAAACTTGCAGGTGTAACTATTCTCAAGAATTAGCTTGAAAGAACAAGGAGGTTCATTAATTCATGTCCCTTGAAAAAGAGAGATTGTTAGGAAGTTTAAGTACTCTTATTTTGTAATTCTATTGATTAGAATAAAATCATTGAGTATGATTGTGATCATCATAACATCAGACTAAATTGACTTACAAATCTACAAATGATATTAAAAATGACCAAATATTGGCTGGAGACAATGCTTTAGTCCAAGAAGTTGGCACAATGGCCAACAATTATGGTCAATATCAACAGGCAATGACAATGTCCAAGAACAAAGACCCTCAATCAGATGGTGAGGGTGCCATAGTCAGAGAAATTGCTAATGGCTGACAACAATTGTCACCATCAATGGCATTGCATGACATGGTGAATGATGTTTTTGATTGTGGGTTAGTAAGCTTACTTTTTTCACCAAGAATGTGATGTATGGTTTGTTTTTTAGCTATGAAATTGGGGGGACAGACACAATAAATACCTCATACAAATCATGCTGAACGTGTCAATAATCTAACCCAAGATGAGTTAGTCCATGTCACACAATCATTTCTCTTGGTGGAGTTTTTCAGGACCAATTGCAGTCACTGCAATGGGTTGTTGGCCCCCTTTTGGGCATATGCTAGAGTCAATGGAGTGTAACAGGACTCTCCAGACATGCCAAAAGCAAGAAACCGGGCAATTTTGACTAAAGTATTGACAAAAACATTGCCATATTGGAGAGGCTTGGTATGTAGCAGCAGGAGTGTTTGCATTAGATGGGGTGGGAATGTGACTGAAGTGATTTTGTGATGGTATCATGGGCAGCAGCTGTTGTGTAAGGGAGTGTGATAGAGGCTAGAGTTGTTGCTGGAGTGAAGCATTGGCAGCATTGGTAATTATCTTGGTGATTCCTTCCCATTAGCAAGACAAAAACTGCCAGAAGTGGCTACAAGCTGGGATGTGTTGGGGTGCCAATTTTGGAGCATCTGCAGGTGAAATGCTGATGTTTTAGATTCCATAACTAAGATTAGGGTGTTGAGGAAAAATGGCCCAGCTGATCAAGTGGCAAGGAGGAATTTGTAGAGGAACCCATTCAGGATGTGCCCAAACTGCATGGCACCTTTTGATGCCAGTAGGAGGGTGTCATCATTCACATCTGAACATTGAAAGTCACAGTCCACCATGGTGTCCAGTACTGTTGTTGTATATACATGTCAACAAGAGGCCATTGTTTTGTAAGACAAATGCAATGGAGACCAAGAGGATAGTCAATTGGTATTTGGCCATCATGTTGGCAACTTCTTCCTTCAGGAAGTCAATGTGGTTGTGGCATGAGCAGTGCAGGCTGCAGGTCATTGTAGCATGGATGGTTGCCATGCCTGAAGAGGCAGAATGGAAGGAAACTGGAGCCCTATTGGTTTTGAGTGTGTGGAGCTTATGGGTGTCAGGATGTAGTAGGTTGGTGACCATGTTTAAATCTTCATTTCCATGGCAGACTTGTACAACCTCTTCTGTCAAAAGGAAAACATCAGAGAGTTTGGACTTACATTACTATCAATGTGAGGTTGGGAGGATCATGAGCTGGAGCCTCAAATCTAGGGTGCAACAATTGCAATTACTGAGTATGGATGAGGGTGAGAGTGGTGGCAATAGGGGTAATAAGACAGTTGGCAGATTTGGCCCTCAGCCACCAGTTCCTGCTTGGGCTGGAGACAGGGACAGAGCAACAGAGAAAATTTTTTGTCACCAAACATTTCATTGCCAATCGTACTTTAGCTTCATTGCACTCATGCTGATCTTAATCCACTTGCAGTTGTTACTGGTGAACAATAACAGCTAAGCCCTGAGTAATCAAGTTGCATTGTAAATATTAGATATTATGATGGAGGCTTGGAAATGGTGGACAATGATAGCAGTGTGTAGAAGGGTGGGGTTTAAGGCCAGGACACGGCTTGAGTAGTCTGGATTGGAGCCAGACCATTGTTAGCTGTTAGCTGTGCAAAGGATGGTCTGGCAAACACTGAGGAAAATCATGACAGTCATTGCCAAGATTGTGCATTGTGGATGGGGTTAACATCAATCCGCAACTGCTGAGGAGTGATGTCATTTAGATTAGGGAGCCAGATGCCAGCAAAACAGTATGGAATGGGATGATGCACCTGTTTTGACATGTTCCATACTAGCATTTGGCCCCATGGATTGAAGTGCATCATTAGCAGCCAATGAGATCAGGATAGCTGAAATGGTTGGAGCTGCATATGGCATATGCATTGGTTGTTTAAATGATCCTGTTGTTTGTAATTCCCCAATGCCCCTGGTATCGTTCACAAGTTTCCAGTCCAATGATTTTCCATCCATTGAAGGAGTTGCCACAAAGTTGTTGTCCCCAAATGGGCAAAGGTAAAGGCAAAATCATCATAGCCACCATGGAACAATCAGAGATTTTGATTTCCTCAGTCATAGTGTTGTTAGCAGCATTTGAAACATCATGCTCAAAACGACAGAAGAGGGGAGTGAAATAGCACCTTCAATTACTTTCAGCACGTAGCAGCCATTACAGTACGTGCTACAGTAAGAAAATATTTACATGTACCTACTACCACCTACTACCGATTGTTCCCACTCCTCACGAAATGTTTTATGTGTATTATCATCACCTTTTTTCCCCCCTCTTCGTGATAGTTGAGCGACTCGAATCGGTCAAATTACGTAGGATTTCGTGCTATACTATCGGGCATTCTCACAAAATAGTTTTACTTTATTACTGTGTTCATCTCAAATGATCATAACTTCTCTAGAGGTACAATACCATGATATGGTACCATTCTCACTCTCCCCATTATTCGACCGTTCTTATTACGGCATATATCATTTCCAAGTGAGAAATAGATTACTCCATTTTTTTATACTCATTTTAATATTATAATATCATTACGACAACTCTAACGCAAATATTTTTTCTTTCATCGTCATTCTCAATGTGTCGAACCTGAGATTATTATTTTAATACCTGTCTCTTACGAAAGTTAATTCAAATGCCGCAACTTCGCGCACCTTGTCATATTATGACATTATTATTTGCCATCATGGTATTGTACTTATCAGAACTCATCAAAATGTTGTAATATCTGCTGTCATGTGAGCATTTCAATTCATCGACCATCGTCGATGATGGACAGCTGGGGTACTATACCTACCCACTCACCAGTCCTCGTTCAAGGAGACGAAAGGAGTCAGAAAATGTGAGCATTTATCATCTTCTACTCTTCCCCACTCGTCACTCTCCGTCGTATGGGCGTGACAAGCGGACATGGCATCGACACCTTTCAAAAGCCAACACTCGCAAGGGAAGATCAAGACCAGAAGCAGTAGCAGCGCCGTCTGGGACCGTAAACAGATCAATACGGCGACAGGGAGCCACCGGCAGAAGAAAGCAGAACGCAGAACGCAGTGGAGCGAGAATCGAAGACGCTAAAAAGGAGTTAAATCTCAATTGGACTGTTTCATGCAAACGATCTCGTTCAAGAACGTTCTTCTGGATTTCGCAGACCGTAGAAAAGATCTATCAGAAGAATTCAACAATCAAGTGAAATTCTCCATCGAAGAAGACGAGTACACTCAGAGCTCAGAGCATATCAAAGAAAAAGCAGATACAAAATACTCAACAAAATGGGGAATAGCGTGACCTCCCAAGTCCTCTTCCACCCCCCAAATCCTCCGACGCCGATCCTACCTTATCAAAAGTACTTTTGGATCGAAACTTCCACGAAACTTCTCATTCCCGCAATCTTCATCGCTCACGAAAGCAACCCCAATGCGCGCTTCACTCTGCTCTACAGCCACGGACACGACGTGGACTTGGGCCTGATTTACGATTTCTTGGTCGATCTGAGCCGACTGCTGGGAGTGAATATCATGAGTTACGACTACAGCGGGTACGGGATGGGCATGGTCAAGAAGACCAGTGTCTTTTTGCCAAATGGCGGTAGGGGAAGGAAGGCCAACCGTGGAAAACGCGGTGGTTCCAATCCGTATGACAACGACGAAGATCAGTCCGATACGGATTCGAACTCGGATTCCAGCGACGACTGCAATGATCGGACGTCTCCTCGGGTGGAGATCATTCAGCCGTCCGAAAAGCAATGCTATGCGGATATCGAAGCCTGTCATAACTACTTAGTGTACAACAAGGGGATTTCTCCCGCTCACATATTATTGTACGGAAAGAGCTTGGGAAGTGGACCGACTCTCTGGTTGGCGCAGAGGTTGTACCATAGGTATTTCAAGTGCAGAGAGGCCGCTTTGAGCAGACAGATGAGTGGACAGTATAAAGCAATACTGGCACAGATGAAGAAGAATGGGAGTGATGGTAGCGTCACGAGCGGTGCAAGCAAGCAAGGTCTCAAAGTCCAATATTACTCCTCGAGCAGTAATATCTCGCTCGATGGACAATCTCATATGGAACTGAGGACATCTCCGTCGGAGAAAGATGGTGGCAATGGCAAAAATAATGAATCCGACAAAATGCCTGTCTTGCCGTTGGCAGGTGTCATTCTTCACGGAGCATTCTTGTCCGTCATGAGAATTATGTTGAATATGGGGTTTACAACTTCCGGGGATTGTTTTCCCAATGCAGATCGGATTGGGGATGTGAAGTGAGTCGTATTATTTTGGATTGGCTTCTGTTTGAATAATGTCAATACGATTGCCGATTGCCGGTTTGGATATTCCGAGGATACATTTGGACTTGCTCATTGATCGAATTTCTGTTTACGTATGCCCAGATGTCCGATTTACATCATTCATGCCAAAGAAGACGAAGTCATCCCATTCAGTCACGGGAAATCCTTGTACGAAACTATTGTCATGGCCAATGGCGGCAAGGTGTTTCCGCCATTTTGGGCAGATGGTGAGGAATGTTTCGCCGTGTCTGTTCAATATCAGCGCAACACTTATTGTCCTCCATACCTAAACCGTGTGTACTGCTTTCGTTTATCAATTGACGACTCATGGTGTTCAATGAATATTGTCACAGATGCTGCCCATAACAATATCGAACAAAAGTACGCCACCGCTTACGTGAAACGTTTGCAACAGTTCATCAAACATTGCGACGTGAGAGTCACCAAGGAATGTGGCGATAATTCCGGGGAACGGGTCAAGTACGTCAGGGATCGAAGTCTTTCGGTCGAAAAGAGTAAGAGTTTTGGTGGAAGAGTGGGTTCCAATGTCAGCGGCAAGAGTTCCAGCAGCAAGAGCAAGAGCAAAAACAGCAAAATTGGCAACGACACCAGCAATGTAGTTACGAAAAACAACTCGTCCTCTCCACCCACGCGAGGACGGTCGAAGAGTACTCCAAGGAATGAAAATCGACTCAATGATAATCTGCAAAATCATCGAACTTCTTCAAGAAGTCGACGTATGAACCCCATCGAAAAGCGGAGTATTAGTGCCAACCGAGGAACTCAAGTTGAAAATCAAAGTCCACCAGCTGTTGCTAGTAGCAATGCCCGGCCGCGAACACCTTCACGGGCGCAAACGAGAGGTCAGCTATCATTGACTTCCTCTCGTAACAGAGGAAGGGCGACTGTACGGGATAAATCCACCCCCGCTCATGGCACTCTAGCACAACCATCGACTTTGAACAAAAAGGTCTTGCCCAAATCGGTTCCATCCACAGTAAGTTCGGCGGTCATTTCAAAATCGGCATCGAGCGATGCGAGAGGAAGAGTCGCGGGTGCGGCAAATACTTCAAGAGGAAGAGGTAGATCTCGAGACTCGAGAAACTGCATGCAAGATCCTTTAGAGATTCAACGAGCTCGCTCCAATAGTCGTGCGAGGGAGAGGAAGAAGAGGGGAACACTGGTAATGAGAGGTAATCACGAGGACGAGGAATTTATTAAAAACGATGGTGGAGATGGTGCGGCTGCTAGAAAAGATAGTGGAAAGGGTACTAATACGAAATGCGTGAGAAAAGAGAACGAGGGAGATATTGGTACTGATTCGACTATTTCAACTACTTCACTAGGCACTGCAACCGTCGCAACCGTAAACTCAACTATCACTGATGATTGGTATGATGGATTCGTCTACTTAAAGAGCCCCGATACTAAAGCGTTATCTAGTGGAATCAGTCGGAAACAAGATCGAATCGATGCATCAACCCTGGCAGTTGATCATAATGGTGGAACAGAGCGGGAAAGTCGCAACCCAGCAAATTAGATCGACCAGCAACATGTTCCTGAAAAAATGACTCAAAATCTTGATTGATAGGTTTCTTCGATCACCGTTTACATGCGGCAGAGAAGTCATTCTGATGGGACTTGATGTGTTTTTTTTTAATGTTTTAGTTTTTTATCATATATTATGAACAATGATCTGGGATTGTTACCTTCATAAAAATTCACGCAAACGTCTGAGCTAAGGTGTTTTTTAATTATTCTTAGTTTTCATTATGCATCCTGACGCCCGATTAGAACGTCGACATATTTTGAGTGTTAAGTTTGAGTGCCCGGCAAAAGGCACATTTAGCATTCGATCGCAATCAAAGAGTTGCTTTGATACAATGATTTCATCAGGGATTCAGCTTTGGCGTTGGCACCCCATTTTCTATAAGCAATAGAGGACATTCGTAATAGACTGTTGGATTTTTCGTGGTCGTTTTGAGCAACGTAAAAGTAGGCAGCTAGTTCTAAAGAGATGGCCTCCTCGTGAACGAATTTGTGAGCTTGGGCAGACTTAATTGATGATTCAAACGCCTCACGAGCTTCCTCAATTTGGTTATTCGCGAAGAACTTTTCCGCTTGCAACAGCTTCATCTTGTTTTCGAAGTTCCATTTAGAGTGCCCTGCGCAACGAACAACGATATCAGTTGCCTTATCGGCCACTGCAATCCAATTTTGATTGGATGTTTGCCTTGCCAATTCATATGCTATCAAGCCTTCATAAAATGACTGGATGATGTCCTGGATACGCCAGGCATTTGTTGCTTCATGTTTATAGATTTCGCACAACTTCACTGCAGTGTCGAAATCCCGAAATATGAATGCGGTGAGAATATGGTTGAAGGCAATCGCTTGTGGCATTGCATTAGACTTCGTCATCGATCTGCTCAAAAGCGACCGAAAATCCTCAACTCCTCCTACCCTGAGTATGGAAACCACCTCATTCGTATTAGCTATGTTCTTTATGTACATCTGCTGTTTGTAGTGCTCCATTTGTCTCAAGTAGTGCACAAGTTCTGACTGAAGCCGGCTTAGTTCCTTCCCGAAGAAAAAGGAATGACGGCAATATAACAAAACATTTGTCATGGCCATCTCTACATTTCCACCAAGTAACCCACGCCTGTACCCATTTCGAAGGCGCTCGATATTTGCCTGAGCGGGTTCAACTAAAACATTGATAACTCCGTAGACGGACGCCGAAACTTGCGACGCTACGACGTCAGAATTGAATTTTCCAAGAAGGGAAATAGAAAATTTCCCGAGTCGATACCCCCTTTCTACGTCGCCCTACGTTTTTGATTGAACAATCTGAGATGAATGATGTGATGATAGCTACCGATGAAGAAAGATTCATATCGAGACATACTCACCATGACGCTAATCATAATATTTCCTAAGGCTGCAAATCCAGCGATACTATATTCGCAAATCCCATGGTGTAGTGTAAGTTCAACTATCCTGCAAGCCTGTTGGCAAAAAAAGCAAGTAATTAATTCAAATGGCGTCGATACGAAAGTATTCCTTAAAATGAATCAGCATCGCCATAAAGTTTGTAACACAATTGACTTACAAAATATGGGATAATCTCCGGCCTCGCCCTCGCTGCAAAAAGAAATATCAACGAGAGGAATTTAAGGGCTTGGTGCTTTGACGAATCTTGCATCAATGGAAGGTTGAGAATCCTGTCGTTGTCGTAATGGCGTAATTCTTTCACCATTTTCAACAAGCAATTACGGATGGACTTCGGAGTAATTTCAGAAGGAATGCTTTCACCCAACTCCTCTAAAACGAGTATCCCCTTTTCGATTGCCTCTAGCTGCGCGCCTGACGCTCCCAGAGATTTCACCAACACATGAAACACTGCCAACCTGTCGTCAAAATTTGACGAGTGATCCAAGACAACACCAATGCACTAACGAAAAGATGTTGAATATTGCGTCAATCAAAATCATCGTCGTGAATATATCGTTAAATAATATGGGTCGAGAAGTAGGACCTACCTTCATCGCTTCATCGATATTCCCGTGGATATAATGCACCTGCGCCGCGAAAACAAGCAAAGTCCAGTCAGAACAAGGTATCTTGGAAAATATCTGGAGGCACGTCTTGTACTAACCTGAGCCAAACTTTGGAAGAGATTTAGGCTCAATCCGTACTCTTTATCCCAGTGGTCGGATATACAAGTAATTAACTCCAACCCATATTGAAGATAGGTCAATGCCGAATCATACTCCGATTGATCAACAGACTTTGACGCGGCTTTCATATTCAAACCAGCAAAAAGGATTCGTTCTTTGGCATCTGTGATGGTTTGAATCCCTGCTCTATTTGCTTGATCGGCGGCAACGAATAAAATCTCATCATTTAATCCAATCCTACTGGACTGAGCTACAAGAATACTCGCCAGCATTTTGTGGTACAATGCGTGTTCATCCTCGGGAATGAGCTCATACGCTGCCTGTTGTATCAGATCGTGAGAGAATTGGAACATTGCCACTGACTTTTCAATGAGACCGCACTCTACTCCAACTTCCAATGCACCCATAACATCAATAGAATTAGAGTCAATAGACTTGGAATCGTTTAGGCAGAGCAAAGTGGAACTGTATATTTGTGACCCAAAACACGATGCACGCTTGAGCCCTTCCAGCATCTAATATGGAATCAGAGGACGAAACAAGAAATCAAGACGAGAGAGGGCGGTAATATACAAGTTGAAAAAAATCTGGAAACGGACTCACTTTCGGCGGTAAATCAAGCAGTTTTCTTGTCAGCAATTCAGCAACATTATCCTTCAGGCACTTCAAATCGATCACGTCCGCTTCCCATGACCACCGTTTCGAAGTCAGACTAAAATACAAAAGCTTTTCCTCGACAAGAGAATGTAAAAACTCAACAACGAACAAAGGGTTGCCATCCGTCTTTTTGTGCACGACTTTGGATAGCGAACGAGTGAGACGCATTGGGAGCCGAAGCGACTCCGATATCATTTCGTTTACGTCCTCTTCACCCATGCCTCCCAGAGTAATTTTTGTTATATTGATGCTGGGTTCGTGGTCGAGTTCTCTGACTTTGACAGCGAGCGGATGACTGTCGTTAACTTCGTTATCTCTGTAGATCCCGACGACAATAACGTTGCTACGAATTCCGCTTCCTTCGTGGAAATTCATGATGTCACCAATGATTTCGTTCGAAGCGGTATCGGCCCTTTGGGATTGTATGGATGCGTGAGAAATCATCTCGTCCATAATATCGTATGTGAAATAAAATCAAACAAATTCGGTATTCACCTACCACTGCAGATCATCTAGGAGCAGCAACACGGGATGCGATGGGTGCGAAATAGCGCTTAACAACGAACAGAAAAGGAATGAAATTCGGGTACGAGACGAATCGGTGAAATTTCCACTCCTAGAAGACGTTGCACATTCCCTCGTTGCTTGATTAGTACCACTGAGCAAATTATGCAAAGACGGAAGGAAGAGTTCGAGGTCCGCCACGTTGGACACGCCAACGGTTGTCTTGATCGTCTGTTGGAAATAATCTAAATAATCCGACACATCTTGCCAACTCCAGAAGGTGGAAGTGTCGTTGCTCTTCCGGACTCCGAGATAATGGTCGCGCATGGTTATCATCGACGCACAAAATTCGTCAAATGCACTCGCCAATGTCTGCAAGGGTGTTGTGTTGTCCATTCTGTCGAACTTGCACGACAAATAGCACCATCCAGATTGTCGCAATGGGTGTTTGATACTACGAATCAGCGACGACTTGCCGCTACCGGAGTGTCCGGAAACGAGTACGAATTCGCGTTGAGTTTTCGCTTGGGTGGGATCCGAATCGGACGTTGGAGATGACTGCCGTTGGGGAGTGGATACCGCTCGGGATATTGCATGGAGTAACACTTCAATTTCGTTCCTTCTTCCGTAGAGGCGATCGACAAATTCAATGCGTTTTCCGAAGGATGCCCCATCATCATCACACTTGTTTGAATGTAGAAACCGTTCGGGATGGTCGATCATTTGTTTCATATCCGAGACAATGTCCACGAGAGACGTTGGAGGTACGTCCTCGGCACATTCTTCTTCGACGAAGAAATCATCACCGCTGGCACGAGACGTTTCCACCAACAGAAGATCGACCACCCATCTCGAAATCGTCAACGATGCCCCCGCATCCCTCAGTCGTGAGTAAGGGTCGTACGAATAGTCCTGGAGTTCATTTTCCCACCAGGGACACTTGTTCGTACCGTGTGCAACTGTCTGATCGTTTCTCCGGCGCCGATGCTTACTACGTCGCGAATGTTCATCATCGCCACCGTCATCATCACCGTCCTGTTCGGTTTCCTTCGCATCGTCGTCTTCGTCGGCGAGGTCACGTGGATTTCGACGATGAGGTAGCATTTGTCCCCGCGTAAACATTTCGAACAAAACCCGACCAAAGGAACGCACTGCCAACGATTCGTATGAATCCAATCGCTCATGATCCGTACGTTCCCCCAACGCCTCCGGCACGTTCGATCGATGACTATTGCGACGAGATCCACGGCTACGACGACGACGTCGACGACGACTCCATCCCCGGATCTTTTCGACCCACTCGGCATTGACTTCCACCCCCGCAACGTCCCCGATCCGGAGAGATGGCGACATCATCGGTTTCGTCGCGATCGTCGCTTCGACGATACCTTCCTCGACACCATCGTCCCCTGGCACTTGCTCCTCGGCCGCCGCCAATTTGGAAAAGAACCCCATGCCGACCTCGGGGTGATGATGACCCCGTCTCCGCGCCTCCTCTTCCTCCTGTTTCCTCCCTTCGGCTTCTTTCAACTCCTTCTTCTTTCGGAGACGACGTCTCTCTTCCTCCTTTCGCTGTCGTTCGATGAACTGTCCGTCGAGCATCGGATCGTCCGGCGCCACGGTCGAAAAGAATCCCATGCCCAGGGGGATGGTATCTTCGACGTCGTCGTCGTCGGATTCGTCATCATCATGGCGGCGAGATGAAATTTCGACGGAATCGGATTTCGCGCGATCCGTTCTCGCATCGACGGAAGGCGTCTCCGCCGATGCCACGATTTGGACTTGGACGGCGAGGGTTATGCGTTCGCAATCGAGCGATTCCTCCAACCGGATCGCCGCGATTCGAGGATCGTCGTCGTCGTCGTCGACGTCATCGACGTCTTTAGAAGATCCGTTTCGGAAGGAGGATGCGTCGCCCGAATAGTGGTAGTCGGCGTCGTCGTCGTCGTGGTCGTCCCGTCGCAGTAGAACTCGATTCAGTTCCTTCCCGAGGAGATACGCGACGCGAGCGACTTCCTCGTTGTATTCCGAAATGGGATCGACGACGTCGGACGAAGAACCGAATATGGATGCTGCACGATATCGTCGTTCTTTCATCGTCGGTTGGATCTCTTGTTCTTCCTTTTCTCGTTTGGTTTTGGCGTCGATCCACTCGGAGAGCTTCATGGTCGCCAGTTGCGTGGAGATGCAAGTTCGGCCGACGGCAGAGTCGGTAGCGGAGTTGAGACCGCCAGACACATGGAGCCGAGACGTCCGCAATGATGATGGTGATGGTGATGATGGTGACGGGGATGCTTTTTCCGTTGGATTCCGTATTATATCCACGGCGACAGGGTCGATGTCGGCTGTCGCACTGTCCGCTGCTACACGAGAGGACGGCGATGGTGGCGTCTCTCGGAGTTTCAACTCCGATTGCATCTGTTCGATGATTCGTTGGTTGGTCATCAGCTGCCGATCAATTTCCTGCGGAGATAGCGATTGCGACTGCGATTGCAATTGCGATTGCGACTGCGATGATTGCGGAGGGGGAAGGGGTCGGGGAGGATGCACTATTTGGGATGGGATCCAAGGCGCAGAGGATGTGTTTGGTGGAGCGCTCCAAAGTCCCTGTTGTTGTTGTTGTTGTTGTTGTTGTTGTTGTTGTTGTTGTTGTTGGTGGTGGT
>JALLPE010001091.1:0-13123 GCA_036940025.1 Conticribra weissflogii | reverse complement strand
CATAAGACCCTGACGGAGTCATTTCGGCGACAATAGCAGCGAAGTTTAGATAAATTATTTTTTGTGCTCTCTCTCTCGCCCTCGCTTTTTCTGGACTTCTTTAGACCGTGTAGAATATTATTTTTATTTTACATCGGAAAATAAAGTAATTTTGGCGAAAGGACAAAATGAAGTATTTGTCTACTATCGGTGCGAGCGATTTACGCAGTGATGTTATTGGCTTCATTACACAATATTGATTCTTTCCAAGTTTCTTCATTGCATCGGTTTCTTGTCCGAGCAGTACAATAGATATCTAACATATTGCTCGGTAAATTTCACTTCTTAGTCACCTCGAGAGTCGCCCAAACAAGCAAGCCATGTCATCCGCACCAACCCTCCAATCGCGACGAGCTCTCTACATCGGCGGCCTCGACCCGCAAGTCACAGAACAAGTCCTCCGAGCGGCCTTCATCCCCTTCGGCCCCATCGCCCACATCGACATCCCCATGGACTACGCCGCCGGAACTCACAAGGGCTTCGCCTTCTTGGAGTTTTCGAGCGGGGACGATGCGCAAGAAGCAATTTACAATATGGACGGGGCAGAGTTATTTGGAAAATCGTTGGTTGTCAACGTGGCACAAGAGAATCGAATGAATCTCGGGTCCAATAAGGCTGTGTGGACGAACGAGGAGTGGTTTCAAAGGGAGGCGGGGGTGAAGGAGGAACAGGAGAAGAGAGAGGAGATGAGGGGGAAAGAGAGGGATGCCGAACTGTTGAGGGAAAGACCGCCTTTGGGAGCGAGATGATAGCCGAGAAGTGTACAAGCAGCCTGCAACAACCGAATTCTTTTGCAACAACATACGATTCACATCATGTAGGAACACAAAAATGGAATAATAAATGTTTCCCATGCATTCATTTCTGACAGACGTTGACTTTTCATCATGATCATAGGACATTTTTCAATCAACTTTCTTACGGATCATATGATGAAATTCCAAAATCTATAGCGACGAAACGTATACACTGTTGTCGAAACCTATCTTCCATTCACTGCGTCAAAAACGTGTGATTGTAAAAAAGGTTTGGACGGATTGGTCTTTGAGATCAATTCAGTTGTCATGATAGTTTTTACTGTCGTGCTCATTATTCGTCAGACAGCACGATGCCTACTGTGGCATCAAGAATGGACACGGCTGAAGAAACCGAGTCAATAACTTCTCCCTTCCTTTGGAGCATATCGTGAATTACGAGAGACTTGATGAATCATTTTAGTAGATTAGATAAAAGTACATAAGTTGGCAGAACACAAAAGTAATATTGTGGGGGCTCAATCGATCAATGCGTTCAAATTAATCAATCTCCGTCGACAGCCTATCTTCGAGTGCTTACAATGATTATCGAGATGGCTTGAACGAAGTCATCTAAAAAACGAATCTTACGTAACATTATGAATGATTTCTAACAAGTAATATTTTACACAATCTTCCAGAAACATGTGGCAACTTTGAAGAATAGGACTCAGAGTGAAAACTCACATCACGTGAGCCCTATCCGACTCCCCGCTATGCCGCTCGAGAATATCCGACGACTCCCGAACTCGCAGCGGCAACAGGATTAAAATCCCCAGTAGCCGAAACTTGAATATCCAGCAAATCAATCATCTGCGGGGTCCCTCCTGCGGCAGAAGCCGCCCAATGCTCTGGGTCGCTACCCGATGGATTCACATCCAGCGACCGCGACGATTTCGACTCGTTTTCGAATTCGGCAGCCACAGCCGCACCGTCGACGCCCGACAGCAGCCTCACCACCTCCTCCCTGTTTTTCGTCCTGACCTTCTGCGCCAACTTCAACGCCGTGCTCCCTTTCTTCGTCGTCATCGTCTCGGCGCTCATGGGGGGCATTTGGTCCACGAGCGTCTTGACCACCTCCGTCTCGGCTCCGAAATGCACTGCCACGTGGAGGGGGATCCACCCGTTGTAATCGGCATAGAGGACAGACGACGAATTGACCTCGATCAATGCGTTGACCACATCCGAAGGAGCGCCGTTCGAACACGCGTAATGAAGGGGGAGTCTTCCGAGCAAGTCCGCCTCCATCGTCCCCGCGGCGTGCTGCCGCGCCAAATATTCGATGACTTCGATTCTGGCGGCGAATTGACACGCGATGTGGAGGGGCAGTCTCTTGAAGGAACTCTCGGCGAGTGAGACGCATTGGGGGTGGGCCCTCACGATGGCCCGGATGACTTCTAGGGGGGCGTGCAAGGAGCAAGCCACGTGGATGGGGAGGACGTGGGATTCGTGATCGCCGTCGAAGAAGCCGGGGTGGGTGGTCCACAGCTTGGTTTCGTTGGGGTGGCATTCTATTTCGGTGATGGCGGAGACCCAGTCTTCTTCGAAGAGGAGGAGGTTGAGCTTGTTGCGTCCGCGGTTGCGGCTGAAAGGGGAGGATATTGGGGGGAGGGATATGGGGATGTGCATGGTTAGCTTGATAGAATAATATGGTAGAGACGGCGATGGCGGGGTTGTTGCCTTTGTTCTGTAAATGTTGTACCAAATTTTTGATATATGGTACTGTAAAAATGATAATAATAACAACAAAAATATTGGTGATTAGGGTAATATTTTCCCGTGATGTTCGACGTCAAGTCTTCAATCGCAAGAAGTGTTCTCGTTTGTTAGACTTTTTTTGCAGCGAATGGAGGCGCACTGTACGTCTCCCATTGTACGCAATAATCACAACGAGGTCGCGAGGGTGGTCGGGGAATTAAAACTCCCCACGGAATAAAATATTATATTTTATACATTTCATGTTGAAAGTGAAACGATACGATAGAGTACTATGTTTTTTATGTGTAATTGCAGTTATTTTCTTGCTGAGCGATGTTTTATCCCGGAAAAAACACTACACAGCGAAATATGAAGAGCGACAAAGCCCACCGAACAATAAATGGTCGCCCAACTTATTTTCGAAGCACGTGGCCAGACAAAATTTTGCACAGCTCGAAACAAGGAATATGATGTAATAATATAATATACATAATTACCGAGCCCCAATTCATTGCATTCTTGAAACTTCTCGGGACTGTCATACTTTACTCAGACGCATTTTTTAATGACGATTCATATTCCTGTCGTTAAAAAACGGTATGGTACGAGTAGTGGAGAAACAAAACACGAGCAAAGGTGTCATCAGTCATTTTGCCGTTTTTACTCTCTCTCTAGAGTGTTAACTACGGTACAATATTATTGATTTCATCATACGATCTTATAATATATATGATACGTTCATACGAAAAGTCATTTTTAGGTGTCAAGCCATGTTCTCCGAAGTAGCACTGATGACGGACAGACGTTGCATTCCCCGCACCGCTTATTTTCTTCGCGTGATTGAGGAAGGTGTGTGTGTGAGAACTACCTACTGGCCTTGACAGAACCGAGTAAAATGTGTGTGGTAGAACTACCTACTGTCTGTCCTTCACAAAACCGTGAAGGGCCGACGACGACAGACACAAAAAATATTCTTCTCACACGATGACAACTGATGTGATTTATCGTAAATATTATAGTAACAAAAGGATCTCCACCAATTAATATTATCATGTAGACAAGGTACGATACCAGACAGTTCTCCGTGTATCATCTCCATTCCCCATTCCTCATAGCAATCCAACTCTCTAGTACACACCGAAAACCAATACATCATCTCGTCCGACACTGCCGCCTAGTATCGGCGACATGCGTAGCATAACACTTCTTCATCCATTCAAATCGCTCGTGACATTGCCCATAGCGTCCTCGTTACTTCTAATCTCCACCGCGTTTGCATCTAGTAGTCAGAAATCAACGCCGTTGGCAGAGTCATCATCAACCGCGATGACCTTGCTCGCAAGATTCACGCCGTCGGCAGCGGGAACTGTTCGGAATAAGATTCTTTCAGGTGGACGATCACGAGCTCGGGCGGCTTTTGTTGTCGCGGCATCCAGTAGAATACATGAGATCTGGTCAGAGGACGAAGAACAATTGCCCGAATCGTTGCACACGAACAAGTGTTTGAGATCAAACCCCATTGGTCTCTTCTCCAACTCCGTCAATGGAAGTTGCTCCAATTTCCATCCATACAATTATGATCAACATCGTTCCTTCCACACATCTAGTACTTTGCTGATGATGGCAAAACGGAAGAAAAACGGGGGCAAGAGCAAAAAGGCCAATTCCTTACAAAATGGAAAGAAGAAAAAGAAATTATCGGTCATTGCCGTTTCAGAAGATGATGACGATGTTTTTGATATTTCCGAGTCGGAAGCGGGAGCGACATTGGATCTGGAGTCGTTGCAGGAAAAATATGATTTAGAAGGATCTGGCAAAGGAGACGATGAGGATGACGAGGCTGATTGGGGAGAGGAAAGTGAGCTGCGAAGAAATGCTCCGTTCGCAAATGATTATCATGCCCCGGTGATGCCGACTGAGTGCGTACAAGCCTTGTTACTTCAAGGGGAATGGGAAGAAATGCTAAATGCTAAAAGAGATCGATGGAGGAAAAAACAAAGTATAATTGATGCCAAAAGAAGGAAAGCTGCACTTTATGATGATAATGACGAGGAAAATAAAATGGAAGATAGTGGCGACATTGAGGGTTATTCGGGGCACGACGAATTGAATCAAAATGAAGCTATAATTACGCCGAGACCTCGGGTGTTCATTGATGGAACACTCGGCGGGGGAGGACACTCGCATGCAATTCTCGAACAACTCAGGGCTGGTGATATTCTCATTAGCTGCGATGTCGATCCCGAAGCATTGGCCACAGCATCCAAACGATTAGTAGAGTATTTGGGGACGAGTGATTACATCATTGACTATCCCGTAGGGTATGAAAAGGTGGATGGGCAATGGAAGGAGGGGAAACCGATGTTCATTCCAGTCCAATCGAATTTCAGAAATTTACTTTCCGTTTTGGCAAAAGTTAGGCATCCAATTTCGGGGAACCTCCTTTTTGGAGATCGACGAAAACGACAAAACAACCGAGAAAATGGTAACAGTGTCGGCGAAGAGACAGTGGAATTCCCGTATGGAGCCAATGGAATGCTCCTCGATCTCGGAGTATCTTCTCATCAAATCGACACCGGAGAACGTGGATTTGCATTCATGAAAGATGGCCCTCTGGATATGCGCATGTCTGGCACCTCCAACAACTCTGCATCCGCGGCTTATTCTGCTTCTTCCCTCACTGCCGCGGATATTTGCAATGAATTCGATGAAAGTTCCCTCGTTTCCATTTTGAAAAATTACGGAGACGAACCGCGGGCAAAGCGCATTGCTTCGGCCATCGTTGCTTCGAGACCTCTGTATACTACCACAGATTTGGTTCATGCCATTAATTCGGTGACGCCAACATTTGCTAGACAAAGGAGAGCTGGATTGATTGCCACTTGTGCACGTGTTTTTCAGGCGTTGAGAATCGTGGTCAATGAGGAAGATGGAGCGTTGAAAGAAGTGCTAGAGGAGGTCGCGCCGGCAATTCTTCGTAGAAGCGGAAGTCGTCATCTCTTTTCAAAAAGAAATGGATATTGGGAGCATATTCACAACGGAATATTGGCAGTGCTTTCATATCATAGTATGGAGGATAAGATGGCAAAACGTGTTATTCGGGATGGTAAAGTAGATTTGTTTGGATCACGCAGAGGTGGTGGTGGGGTGCTAGAACGTGATTTATATGGGAATATCATCACCGAAGATAATGATTCATATATTGACGAAGAATATTCTCTTACGCCTTTTGAACCGTTGTGTAAACCACGCAAAGCTACCGAGGAAGAAATTGCTGTTAATAGCCGGGCAAGGAGTGCTACGCTGCGAGTGGCCATAAGGGTTTAATGCATCCGTGAAATCGAAATAGTAACCTTGTTAAATTGGCCCCAAAAATATAATCAAGATGAATAATCGCAACCAAAACTGGTAAACGAAAATTCAGCTGCTTGAATGGTGATTCGCTTCATTTTCTTCATTCTGTTCAACCAGGTAGAATGATACCAAAAACTAGTATATTTTGTGATTCATTGTACGGTGGGACACATTTACATATGGTACTACATTTTACCAGAATACTAGAAATTCTTGTGGCAATCTGGAAATAATAAATCAAAAATTCCTGTAACTTTAATAATTGTCACAAAATGATTTACTATCCTGGGCAAATTTTAGATAGAAAAACATGTGGTGGTATTGGCTGAAAGTGCTATGGCATGGGTGATGTCATACACCATTATTCATCTGGGTAAAATTGGTAGAAATTAAGAACATGCTAGTAGGCTGATGAAATTAAAATGTAATAAATTTACTGTCATACACAAGTCAAATGAGACAATCTTGACTAGAACTTTACAGGTTTGATCTAAATTACACTATGCAGTCACATTTGAATTACACATATTGCCTTGATTCAAACAAAAATTGACAACTTTATTTAATTAGTAATTAGATGTTGAACAAAGACTCTGACAGGTTCTTCCTGCATGGTTCACACCCACTGAATTATAATGCCCTTTCTAAGTAACTGAGGTTTTTGTGCAGTGCCAAAAACTATTGCAGGTTTAGCCTTTGATTCTATGATTTAAATTGTTGTTGTAAACAGATGAGTAGTAAATGCATATCAGAAAAAACAACTAAGCCTCCAAAAAACAGTGAAAATTAAAAACATTAGATAAGAGCTGAAACATAATATATATCTTACATAAGTATCCATACATATGCAAAAAGACTTATGTTTATTCCCTACAAGAAAGGAGAGATAAAGTTATTTAGAGTCTACTTTTTGTGTACATAGTCAACTCTGTACATTTTTCCATTCATGGAATTTTGCAAGACATTATCTGCACTCCTTCATTGAACTGCTTCAACTAACTGTTAGATAGTCAGAAATGAAGTAACCCATTAGTCAATTCTTTTTGTTTAGTCATAACATTAGCAAGAATGAATTCTACTTACCCATTTAATTCACAACTAGATATAGTTTTTGTCCAAAATATGGTCATATGAACATATGAATGATTCTAATCCCTAAAACCTTTTTTATGTACCTAAGAAAAGTCTCTTAGTAATATTACAAGTCCTTAAAAGCACATATATATATATTTGGCAAAATAAAGAATGATTACAACAATTTTTTGATGATCCATCTTTTATCTTCCTCTTCCACTTTCCATTTTTGATGATCCTGCATCCCAGGACATCTACATGGTGGAAACAATAACATCGTTTTGTTCCATTATTTTTCAAGCAAAGTGGACAGTAGCAAGTTGGATTTTAAATTGATGTAAGACATCATTTTGTTCCATCATTTTTCAAGCAAAGTGGATAGTAGCAAGTTGGATTTCAAATTGATGTAAGAGATAAATTCACATACCCATCAACTTTTGAAAGTTATGCATTCAGGAAGTTTGCTTTATCACTCTTTGTGTTCTTACATATCTTTGTTGGGGTATGATCTTAATTGTTATAAAGACAAATAGTTTTGAGTTTTACCAATACAAATAATATTCTACTATTGAGTGTTTCAATTACTGCATGTCCACTGCAATACTTCTTTGCATCACATTGCACACACTCAAATTGTTGTTTGATGATTGAGGGCAGTAATTATCATTCTCATTGTTTACATTTTTCAGTGGCATTACCATAGAAATTTCATATATGATGTAATGTACCCTAGAGACTATTGCTAGTTTATGTAAAAAAGGTGTAAGTTTTTGCCATTGGTTCCAGTGATGCGATTGGATCCTACTGTATCCCTGATTAACTAGTGTTGACAACCTGGGAAAGCATTACTTTTGTACTGAGAATGCTGTGATGAAGTCCTGTTTTAGTTCTCTAACTATAAACATTTGTTTAGGTGTCACTTTGTGCCAATAAAAAAGATACTGTAAAATACCCATTCATATCATCTATTTGCCCGTTTGAGTGAGTTTGATTTGCTACAATGAATGGCACAATTCTTTCTACAAAAAATGGGGGGCCAGCTGTTCTGACAAACTTTATTAGATTGTATCTAATGTAGTGTTGGAAGCATGTACTATCTAAGTCAATTTGTTAACTGTTGCATGACATTCACATTCGGAAAATGCTTCAAATCATTCATTCTTGCAGTCTCATTTCAAACTGCATTCTTAATGGCAGTCAGAGTGAAGAGGAAATTTTACCAATTAAAATCGTGGACAGTTATTACTGTATTTTCATTGCATCAATTAAGAGGATGTTTGGAATAACAGCAACATAGGAATGATGAAGATTTTATGACCTAATGTTTTCATATGATACACATCAATTTGGGATTGTGAAGAATTGCTTCAATAGTTTGACACATAGAATTGTGTCTTGCACATATTTACCAGTTTCTGCTTGATCAGATGGATGTGTTGTTATCTTGTACATTCCCAATAATCTCTCAATGGTCCAAACCACTCAATCTGCTTTGGCAAATTATATAATGTTCTTAGTTACCCATTGAAAGCCAGAACAGTGTAATAATTTCATCATGAGAGACATTTTAGAAATGATGACAGTAATCCAGAAGCAATTTAATCCATTGAAATTGTTGATGAAATTATGTTTGACAATGTGACATCAGATGTGTAACCATGACATACATACTTCGCACCATTCACATGTCTTTGTTGCTATGTAATATGGATGGAAACAATTGTACTTAACTTGCAATATATGATTGGAAACCCACAATCCATACCAAAATACCATTCTTCCAGATAGAATTGGTATTTGGTAATTGACCCAAGTGTAGAAAAAAAACAGAATGATTCTAACTGAGCAACGAATACATTGACATGGCTGATGAATTTTTCCCCAATCCATATTGCTTTGTGTATTTCTCATTGACGTCAATGATGCATTCACAATCCCAAGAAATAATAGTTTTGTTGTCGCCTTGTTGAACACATCCAACAATATATCTGTTTACCACAATTTAGGTATTGGTCATTTGAAACCATCATTTGCAAACAATGCCTCTTACCTGACATTGTCATACACCATCTTGCAGATTGGTTTGTTCAAACAGATAGAATGTAAATATGATTACATTGTGTTTTGTCCAATGACCAAGTTACACTTCCATATCCACTAAATTCACAACATGTGACCATCATTCAAATGATGATCAATGTGGTACAAGCTGTTGTTCATTTGTGGTTCTATACTAGGGAGGCCAGGGAGGGACAATGGTAGAAATTTGTGAGGTTGGATATCCTGAGACAAGTAGGCAGCATGAGGATGCTTTGGGGTGATCATATATGTTTCAGCCAGTGCTGTTGTTACATCAATGCATTGGTTGACCTGTTTGACAATGCTTCATACTTGTGGTCAAATTTGTGATATTGTTGTGGGATTACAATGGCATCAACATTGGATGATAATAACTATGTCAAAATTATCTGGTTTGGGATGTTACAATATTGTAGATGTATTGTCCGTAGCAATAACAGTAGCAAGAGAATGCACATGATATTTAATGGTATCCATAATATTGTTCTGTAAATGTGGTGATAATTATAATGATGAATGTAGCAAATGCAGGTGTTCCTGTTTGTAGTGTTTTGGCATGGCATACTTGATGGTTTTGATACATCCTTTTTGATAGTTTGATCGAATTTCAATATTTGTACTGCACTCCTGCAGCAATTTCAAAATTAAAATTTGTATATTCATTACATAAATTCATAGCATGTTAATACAATGGGCATTTCATGCTAAGTGATTAAAAGATCTTAGAACTTAAAATTTCAATGTATGAAATATCATCAAGTCAAATCTTCCAATAGATGAAAAAACACAACCAAAATAATTATGATACTTATACTGAAATATCACACAAATATGTGCATGAACTGTCATTGTGAGTTAATGACCATGTCAATGGAATATCCATTTTATCCAAAGATGTGGTCAAAATCTTGAAGTAAATGATTATCCACATCAAAAAAGATAATGATAAATTTTTCAAAAGAAATGCATGCAGCTGCTAAACATCAGAAAATTTGGTATATGGTCAGCATTTGCAAATGAGAAAAATATCATAGGGTATAAAATGCAGTAAACATACAATTAGGTACACAGTACATAAAAATCATTGAAACTTTTTGATAAAAAATTCCAGCTTGCAATGTGCTGTATGTAAAATCTGATACATGATTGGTATATGATCAAAAATCAAAAATAAGCCACATAAAATCATATCCTGACGTTTTTTCGCTGTGAAAATGCTTACTTCATGCTATCACAATCCTGTTGAGCCCCCAAAAAATTTCCAACCGATGATTGTCGATCTCTCCCCCATAACAGGCAGCATGCAGAGATTGCTAATATAAAGACAATCATGTTGTGGATTGAACTCCAGACACCTGTGATCTGGAGGAGACTCTAATTGTCATGCTTGTAGGAGGTTTCTTGATGATGCTCTAGTATCACCAAGCCAAGGGCCTAGTGACATCACTAGCATTACATTCACGAGGCCATATTGATAAGGCCATGGTACTCCCCTTACCCCCATTAGGCCTGAAACAATAAAAGATGGCAGGAACACACCTCTAGATCTGTCCTGTATCCTTTCAGGTGAAATGCCAGAGGAGAGGGCACTTCATCATGACTGACAATGTTGGTGCAGAGTTTTGCTATCAGGACATATTTGTGGTGATGGCAGTGTTGACAGTGTTTTTTTGGAGTGCAATATCTTGATGACTAATTGGACCTCATGCACACACAAGATATTGCAGCAAAACTGAGTGCAAGCTCTATTATAATTAATATAATTTAAAAATTTTAAATTACCTTGACTTCAATAAAGTCAAAATTCACTGCCCAGGTATTAAAAAATGATATGCCAGCATAAAAAGTAGTAAGTACATAGGGATAGAGTGGTACCCATTATCGTGACAAATATGAACCCTACTATGTACAGGATTGACCTTCAGAGGCCAATCATTGAAAAATCTACTTACAGAAAGGTGCAATCTCTCAATGCAGGCAATATGAGTACTTAATTTAAATTGGGTTAAATTTGAGACTCAGAGCTCAAAACTTGCTTTTGCAACACCATTTTAATGTTCACAATAAATTTGTAATAGATTTTTTTGGTCATTTTTCTAAGAATATTTTGCTGTAAGTCAGAATATACCAATGAAACCAAGAATAAACACACAATGGCAATCTTTGTACGTATGTTAACTACAATATCCTCAATTCAAAACTGGGATTGGGCGTATTTTCAGAAAACTACTTAGAGTCAAAGCAATGAATGTACAGTACAAGCTAGACAATTTACTATTATGTAATTTTGCATAAATAATGTGATGAAGGAATTCTGCAAAATTTTGAAAGAGGAATTCAGTTCATAATATGATACAACTTTGAGAGCTCATCACATATGATGCATCTGAGTGTTGTAGTCAAGAACTTTTGCACACAGACCAAATATGCCAGAATACATTCCAAATACTTAAAAAAATCAATGCATATAAACATTATTTATGTCAAAAATTAGAATTTCTTGAAAAATGAAAATATGCAATTGCATAGATTAATAAATGAGAAAACACAGTTGATGATATTATTAGGAGATGATGTATTTTAAAGCTCTACAAAGTTTGTGGACATCACAGCTTTCTGAAGTGACAAGAGGGGTATATGCATTTGTGCATTTAGGCATTTAGACATTTGAATTTTGGCAACCCTCCAAAACTGGTGCTACAACCATTGTGGAAAAATTCAACAATATTTTCAACCATGTCAGATTCTGTGTGTGAGTTCTCATTCGCACAAAAATCAACTATTTCAGTAACTTTCCTTAACACAAAATACCAACAAAAATACATCTGATCAAAATAAAATCAATTGCAATAGCTAGAGAAACTCACTGATAATATTGCTAAATAATACAGCATATAATATTAGATTTTTCCAATGCTTTTCTGAATATCATTAGTAATACTCAATATTGAGAATGGTATTACAAGTTGTTTTACACACAAATAAATTTGTTGTTGTTATTAATATTGTGAATGCATTTGGAAAAGGTGGCCTCTGGTTATTCTCTACATGACCTCTCCCCAACCCATGTGAAATATTCAATCAATCAGTCCAAACTTAATTCATAAATTCCTGATTTCATATCTTTCTTCAATATTATCATTTAATATGAATCATATGACACATTCAACCAAATCAGATGATAATGTGCAGTTTTTAGTTCTCACCAATCATCATATATGTAGTAATTATTATGAGACACTGGAGTAGAGGGAGTCCACCATTCCACCCTCTAATGACAACTGTTCTGGGTTTCTATAAAAACTAAAAGCAATCGGAGCAAATAGCAAATACAATCTATCTATACCTGCTTTCTCATCATTCTTATGAAAATGAATCCAACACACCCCTTCAATGAACTCAATTATTTTCGAACAACATCAGTATCACAACATTTTTCATTGGCAATCATCTTCATACCAAAACACCATCTTTGGTGTTGGTACTTTTTCACTACCTTCTCCTGGCTGATATCATCCTTTCTCTCATCAATTTCAAACTCTAATTTTTCCTCAACAACCACAATTCTTCCAGATTCTTAGGTATTTTGGTAAACGGGTGTGTTTCCTTGGAGTATCAACAGATTTAATAGCTCCTCTGTTGAGAAATGAAAAGCTTAATTACAACATTATGAAAGATTTGAAAAAGATGAGAATGCTGGCATTAGAGATGTAATTTGTGATTGTTGATTTCTTAATTCATATGTGCCTGAGAGGAACACCATTGGATGAGGAAAAGTCCCTCCCCTCTCCTCTTGATTGAAGTAATTCAAATTTATGACCACATTCATTAAAACTATGTGTCCAATTATTCCATTACAGTATGAATTCATTACATATTACTTAGAAATTTCATAAGTCAAAAATACTGAAAGTATGGTTTTTGCTGGCGTCTTCCACAAATTATTATATAATAGCATTTTGTTAGAGAGAAGGGCAATCATGGGTATAATGGTTCCCCTACCAGATCTTGATGAAGATGTTCACACAATAAGTACACTTAATAATATTATTATTGTGTTTCCAATACTCTTTTTATATAATTAT
>JALLPE010001090.1:0-13128 GCA_036940025.1 Conticribra weissflogii | reverse complement strand
TGCCACATGCCACATGCCACATGCCACATGCCAGTGCTCGAATATTGGTCTTGGAGAAAGAAAATATGATTGCATTGCACATGTTGGTATAAAAATTCATAATGATCTTATTAAATTGTTCAATGTATGATGATGTGGATAAATTTAGTACAAATTAGTTGCAAGCTCCTTGCATGTGTATCTTCAGTACAACAATCTACTAACAAATTACACAAGCAAAGGTATATCAGGAAGATAATAGATTGGCAACATTATTTTAGCAATATTTGAGGTTTCGAACTCCTAGTCCTGAACTAAAGCTAACACAGTGACAGTTCAGTATTGTCATTTTTAAATGAGATAGTTAACTATCACTGTTAATAATTGTGATATTTGACTTTTGCTGTTAATAAAATGTTTAGCAATCAGTATTCTAAAAAATTCATATTAGTTGTAACAAGATACTTCCATGTTTTGTACAATTTTATTGTACTGCTATTTCAATATTGTCTTAACACATGATAACAGTGATAGTTCACTATCATTATTATTAATGGTGATAGTTCCTTAGTTGTATGTGTCATGATAACTAATAAATAAAATGCTAAAATCCTTTACCCTTCCATTTTCTTCTGGAATTGTATGAAACAAAGCTACAGTGAATCTTTGGTATACATTTTTGGTATAGGTACAATGTACTATTTGCTGTGAAATATTGTAAATAATGAAAACACAAAAACAGCTCCAACAACAAGAATGAAATTAGCATGCTATTGAACACAATTGTCATTTACACAATGAGAAATTACTTGAATGTGCATATACAAACCTTCTGTCATTAACATACAAGAGAAGCACAGGGATGTTGGGCAGCAGACAAAACACAAGCTAAATGATGTCTACAGGACCATTATGATCTGGTAACTCAGAGTGATATCTTCATACAATTAGCACACAGAGAAAGACTTTAATGCATCAATACACACATAAACCTATGAAAGAGCCAATATACCAAGTGTCAATTTCTTTCATCTCAAGGGCAAAAACGTTTGGAGTATGTGTATACCAAGATCCATCATACCAGCAGTATACCAGCAAAACAGACATTTTTTATATAATGTGACAGATGCCAAAAGCACCATAACTTCTAGTATATATTCATACTGTCTGTTTAAAAAAGCCATTTAATGGATTGTATACCAGCAAAATTTTATGTACTGCTTGTATACCAGACTCTTGATTTTGGTGACATGTGATCAGACATATCTAGTCATTTTAAAAAAATTAGTCATTTCTCCAATTTAAGTTAATTATATGTATACCAATTTTCCATTTACCATTGAAATACCAGTTGGAATCATATTTTCTTGTATCTGTAATGTTAGTACTTCATTTGTTGAATTTAATTCAGACTAGATGATAAATCATCATTTTAATACTCCAAATTATTATTTATTTCAAAAAATGAATTTTGATGTAAGGAAATCAATTTTTTACCATATTTGATTACTTCATTCCTTAAACCTCAAATTTTTAGACAACTTTGGCAATAATTGATAGGAAAGGTAATTTCTTCAGACTTGCCTTGTTTTTGGTTCTACAATTCTTACTGATTTTTACTTCTCCATGATGAAATCCATGTATGGGTAGAATCATACATTTTGAGATACTACTGTTTGTGATGCTCTACTTGATTCTCTACACACTGTGCTTTACCTGTATGCTTGTTCAATAATGGATACAACACATCATACTTGGGAAAGTTGTAGACATGTTGTGGACATGTCATAATGATGGCCAGATGTTGTAAATTTTCAAAAGAGACACATTTGCCTGGACACCAGTCATTGTAACTCTGTTTTAATGTATGTAGGGTGTAGGAGACAATGACCTCAAAAAAACAAAATACTTTTTTAATGCATTTTTGAACTTTTCATGATGAGTGGAGAAGAGTTCACGCTCAAAAATATTTCCATACACAGAAGTATGTTTGTGCCCTAAAGGTTGTGTTTTTTCAGCTTTTTCTGACATGTCTTCAACATGTCAAAGTTGGTGTCAATGTTGTTGGATTTTGAGAGTCTGGACTTCAAATTTTCCCAACTAAGGAACATATCATATTGCATTTAAGCATTTACATTAACCTTTTGTCTTGATTGTGTATTTTTGTACTTGCTATAGCAATGTTTACATATTAAAAAGTCAAATGCACAGTTGTACTATTCAGCATACCTAAACACATACATCTTCCATTTTCCTTTAGCCATGATGATATGATTTATGGTTTTTTCACTAACTTGTGTCTTGTCAACCAAGATTAAAAGAAACAGGATTAATTACAATCAATGAATGTGATAAATAATTTATGATAGTATTGTAAACTTACTGATGCTTTACCATGTGTACTGCAATTGGGTACTGTAGTTTTGCTCTGATTGAATAAGACATACAACTGATAAGAATCATTTTTAGTTGTGTAAAAAAATAGAATTAATTTATAATAATTCAACCTCCCCTGCTTTTTCTAGTAGCATTACTTCTCAAGGTGCTAGAACTCTCTGGAACCTAGTAATCAAATGGAACAGAACCCAAACAAAAGAAGAGACCAATAGTATGAAATAAATATTTGCAAAACCAAATCAAAAATGAGAATCAACAAAAATATATTACCTCAATTACTTAAACATTGTTGGTAGGATAATTTGTAGACAAATTTTGAAGCAAATGTCTGTTCCTGTGTATCATTTGTAGTAAGAATGTTGATGGGAAAATAAATATGATAGTAATTGACTATAGATTTTTTGCTCTTACCTGTGGCTCTTCAAATTCTGTTATGTCTGTTTTAGAACATATATTTATGTTGGTATGTGGAATCTTGTTTTTGCATTTTGCAAATTTGAAAAGTATTTCAGATGTCAAAAATGGAGTAGTTTACATTACACCTGTTGTTGTTAATTGTTGTCTCTCTTCATTGTAGCATACATAATGTTGTTGATGTTTGAATTATCTGAGTCTACTACTGAATCCTGCTATTGCAAAAGTTTAAATTGAATGTCAAATTTCCAAAATAATTGTATTTGTTGTAACATAAACATTTTTGAAGACATTTGTATTGTGAATTATTATTGCTGAATCCTGATATCATAAATTTGAAGTTTATCAAGGGTGTTTAACAATCAAAATACAAATGATACAAAAAGATTGAGTAGTTGTCATATCACCTGTGTTGGCCACCATTGTTGTTTTATGATGTGGCATCATGGATAGGTTCAAATTACCAGATGCCTCTGCTGATTTCTGTTGCTATGTTTATCATGGATTTGAAAAAAGTTTGATTAACAATTGGAATGAAATTTAATAAATGTTTAGTGCATAACTGAACTGTAATTGTGTATTGTTGTGTTTTTCTGTGGTATTACACATAATATTGTGTTATATTGAAGAATCCGATGAAGTAATGGAATTTTAAAACAGCCTACTTTTTTAGATTTGTCAGCATGGGTTTTCCTTCCAATGAAAAAGATTTCTTTTACAGTTGTTTGTTTGAGTTGTTTTAGAAGGAATTTTGAAAAACTTGGTGGGTAGAATTATAAATAGTTTTATTCACAGCAGGTGATTGAAAATACATCTGGTGGTTGTGATTAGCCATAGGCGCATTACTTAGAGTGGTGCAAATAGATTTTGACTGGCCTCAATGGGTGGCAACATTGGACAGTAGCCAAATCTGTTTTGTATGTTGGTGCTGGATCAAAACCGTTGTGAGAAAATGCAAGATGATTTTGATCATTATCCATTCAGTTGTACAGGATGAGTGAATCATGATTAGAGTCGTGACAATGAGATACAAAGCTACTCGACAACTCATAATTGATGCTGTATCATCAGCTTGGTTACATGCAACCTTGTTTGGAACAACCTGTTGGTTATGTGCATGTATTTCATTTTGGGTTTAACCTAAAAAAAGTAACAAATATAACAATTGTTATAAATCAAAAACAAATGAAAATATGCAATTGTGAATCATATTGACAAAATAAACTGGAACACTTCATACCCTCAATAGAGATACCAAAAGGATCATCACCTGGAAGAGAATTTTTTTATCTGTATATCAAGAATAAAATAAAATTGTAAATTACAAAACCTACATTGTGTGAATGCTCCAATCCCATTCTATGATTGGGTAAGATGATCTTGTTGATTTGAATTTTTGCCATTTTGGTGTTCCACATGGTCTTCAATATTGCAACAACAAAAATCCTGTGTGTGACTGTGATTTTCATTATTTTCTGCTATAACCATTCAAATGCATTTTGATAACACTTGGCCATACCTTCTATACCTATTGAAGAACTTCTTGCAATATATTGGAAAAATTGTCAACACAATACCCTGTTAATTTCAAAAATGAAATGAAACCATAATACATGATTTGCAATATTTGAATAGTGACATCGACATAAAATAAAATACTTTTAACCATCAAATTTCTCTTCAACTAGTTGAGTAATCCAACTTGGTAACATTTGTTTCTATTGCTGTTTAAAATAGATTGTTAGGGTGATAGGATGTCTTAAGTTTGTTGATAAAGAGTTGAGTAAGTTGATGAAGTTCTTGATTGGTTTAGAGAATCGTACTATGTGTGGAACAAGCACATTATCAATCCAGTGATATTGGTCAAGATATTGTTTATCACCACTGTATTTCTGCTCCAAAAAGGTACACTAGAAAGATTCAATTCAAAATCATGCAATTTTCAAATGTATCAATAACAAGATTGCCTATTTTCACAAAACCATGGATGATGTTTTTGTCTTGTGGTTCTTCTAGCTTGATATGATAGGTACACACTGTATCAACTTTGCCTTTATGTGCCCAGCTATTGTTCATGGTGTAAAATATAGTAATTATGATGTAGTATGTGTAAGAGAAGTACCTTATCCCAACATTCTCATGTATCAGGCTGTGTTTTGTACAATGGATCATCCATGGTTCTTTCCCTTGCTCTAGCACCCAGTTGACATCCTTACAACACAGACAAATCATATTTTGTAAGTGCACATTGCAGTTTCCCTTGATATTATTGGTCTTAATTACACAACCAATGTTGTCATCATAGCTGTTGATTGGGAGAGTGGCAGCACACCAAACAAGATATCAAATCAATGTATTGAATAATTCATCACCATGAACATGAAACATCAGCAAGATCAAGAAGGAGGAGAAGGAAATTACATCATCAAATGGAAATCTGCTGGCTTCAAGTCCATCATGTCCCACCTGGAAGTACACAATTAAAAATATGGAATATGTAAACACAATGCTAAGATCAATAAGTTCCCAAAAAGGCAAATGGCAACCAGAAACAGAATGACAAAGGAGGATTGAATGCAGTTGTTGCAATAAAACTCCATAATCTTCCAATTTTACATCTGCCTTCAAAGCTGGATCTTGCAACTACAATTACTGTACAATTTGAAATACAGAAAAATCAGTCTTCAAGACAGATATCAAAAGACCCAAACCCAAGAGCCTAGAGATCGTTTAAAAGGCACAGATGTTGATGTATAACCATTGCTTTCATATTCTGTAGACAAAGCTTAAGGGACAATCATCCTTTGATGCAGCAGAAGCATGGCAGGATGATATAGCAGTAACAGATACAATCTGGGGAAGTATCTGTCAGTATGTTGCATAACCAGCAATGTTTCTGGTGCAAGTGACTAGGATAGTCTGCGCTAGCTATCAGGACAGGAAGCAAAGCAAAGTAATGATGAGTTTGTGGAAAATTCGAAACATATTTGAATGTGATAGAGCTTATGAAGGTAAATATTGTGACAAGCAAGGATGTGTGGACAACAACTTAACCCTAGAGGTTAGATCAGCAGACATAGCACTATGAACAGCAATCCAAGTTCATAAGGAAAAAGAGACTAAAAGAAAGAAAAATGATTATGCATGTAATCTCTAGTGCTGATAGAAAGTACTGATTTCTCAGCTAGAACTTTGGAACCAATATACACAAGTATGGAAAAACCACTCCAAGACCTTCATCAAAGCAATTGATGTCCTAGATGGCTACCATGACCCTTACCAGTACTACTACAGAGAGCAAAAGGTAAAGCAGTTGAGCTGGAACAGCTTTTTACCATGTGGAAAAACCTCTACCAATGAAATACCATGTCTACAGCAAAAAGGACAAAGGGTCTAGGAATTTCCCATCAAAGAACAAGATGAGAGTAATAACATTGATGAGGCAATAGATATGAGCATAAATGACAAATTGGAATAACAACTTGGTCTTATTCAAGCAGCCTGTCAACAGAAGTTTGAATAGTTTTTGAACCCTGAGCACATCTACTTTGATAACTGTGCAACTTTCAGACAAGCTGTAAGGACCAAGTACCTGCAAAATGCATACAAAAGGTAGATCAAGGCGTTACTTTCCACTTCAATGCTGGTACATACACTGACCTCAAAGGCAAATTTGGCAAGCTCAATGTATGGTTGAACACCTTGGCAGCCAACATCGTACTGTTTGGTCAACTTGAGAAAAATCGTTGTATCAAATTTAACACTGTGGAAACTGAAGGGAACTTATTTGTACACATGTACAAGGGAGAGATGTTTTTAATATTTTCATTCTTGGCCACCTATACACAAGCTTAAATGAAATGAAGGCTGTATTTTGTCTCATCAACATTGAATGGAAGAACTTTGAAGGTTTCACAAAGAGGGAAGGAAGGAAGTAATTGAGGCCTGGGAAGTGATCCTCAAGCTTGGAGTGCTCTCTGAGAATTTGATCACTCAATTGGGATGTCACAGACTTGTATCCAACTGCAACATTTCTCCTGATATCAAAGCAAATACTAACAAACTTTCAGACCAGATCTGGATGGGATAAGGAGACAAAAGGAAGGCAAAAGCCAACTGGAACAAATGACTGATTAGAATCGATATAAAAGATATAAACAATTCTAATGGACAGGTAGTTTAAAAGTTGAAAAGTTACTTTCAGATGTAATTGGAAAAAGACAACATAACCACAGCTGGAAAACATGTTTACAATGTTGAAAAATGTATAAGAACAATTTTAGAGGAGAGAAGAATTATTGTTATCACATCACTGATACATATCAAAGAAGGTGTTAGTAGATCTAATGAACTTTTGTGTTCTCTAGCTAAATGTATGGCACAGAAGGTCCAAAATCAACATTTTATTTTCACCAATAGATCCAGTTGTAAAATGGAGCATTTGTTGAGTGTACTAAGAGAACAAAATCAGAGAAGAAAGAACAAGATCTCTCTGTGTTTAGGCCAGACAGAAAATTTACATGGGATGTACAAGTTCTTTTGTTTAAAACTTGACATGTCATAACAGCAACAATTTAGAGTGTTTTCCATGCCAAGGCAATTAACACAACAAGCCAAAGAATGAGAACTGTGGGAACCTATGGTGTTCGTTTTTAGTGACCAAAAAGGGATTCCTTTCATATGGAATGAGAGGATGAGGGATGGAACTGGATTTTTCAATGTGATGAAGTGCACCCCTTTACAGGCTTTTCAGCCAAAAATATTGGGTGTGTCAGTGGAGAGAACTTTAGAAGTTTTTGTGACAAGGATGAAGAAAATGAGTGAGAAGCACAAGTTACAGAGAATGCAAACTTGGACATTTAGCAAGGAGAAATGACCTGTTGTTGTAATTATTTACAACAAGAGGCTACAACAATGATGAAAGTGATACTCAACAACATGGTGGAGGATGATCGTAAATGAGTAGAGTAATCCCCCAAAATAACTACTAAAATGCACTGCAAGATAAACCTACCCCAGTACTAGACAAGCAGGAGGTAGCATTAAGTTTGAGATGGTTGGTGTGAACCAACTGCAACCAATGAACCATTACACTGAAGAAAACTTACTTAGGATCAGTAGGAGAAATCAATGATAGATGAAGTGGTTGAAGAATGTTTGTTTGATTTGATCAAGTCACAGCATGCTTTATGTTTTATGGGAATACTAATTTCCAAAAACTGTGAACCAACCATGAGCAATGAGTGATGAGTGAAACAATCTAAGCAGAATGGAAACTTTTGTACCAGTAGTGCAAGACAAATTAAGACTTAAGAGAACAGGAGTGATAAATGACCAATCATCATGTCCTGAATTATACTTACATCCAGAAAGTGATGATGTGTCCATATGGAGTTATGAGGAAAACAGAACTTATTGGGAAAGTTAGACCAAGTATATAGAGGAAGAATGTCAGTATAGTCAACAAAGGAATATACTACTACCTGTTTGCTTCATAGAGCATGTTGACAAGTAAACTACTGATTATTCATAAGATATGGAAAAGTATGGCTTTAAATGCAACTTATTCAACCTATGTGTGGGAAATAAGAAGTTGGATGAGCACCACCCAATACTGACCTGGTATGACAATGGCCTGACATTATCGTAAATGGACAAGAAAATTTTAACAAGATTGTCATATAATTACCATCTAAGGGGAGCTCAAAGAGGCTAGAGGCTAGAGGCTATAAGCACATCATTACCAAACCCCAGGAGTTGTGAAGATATTGTAAATGTTGTCTTGTTTGCACAAAATAATCATAACATTTCTGAAAGCATTGGGTGCAGTTGCAACAACCCTAGTAAGCAACTGCTTAACTAAGGTAGAAGAAGACACAAAAAGAAAAATATTGTTGAAGAAAATTCTTTTGTTTTCCATCATATGATAGCACAGCTACTGTTTGCAGTCCTTCAGGCTGAAGTAGGACATAAAACAGTAGTGACATTCCTAGTGACAAAGGACAATTGGGGTGAGCTGAATTGAGTGCTGAATCAACAAAAAGTGATAATGAATGTAAATCTGACATTTATTGGTATGGATGATGCCATGCCACACATGCTGTGGAAATGATATTTTTATCAACAAAGATAACAATTTAGGTCCCAGTTTTATATATTAAGGACAATTGGAATACAATTTTGCTTACAGTCATATCAAAACCAAAGCAAATAAAAACATTGAGGTGGTGTATTTCTTTCTCAAGGACAATGTTGTTCAGGAAAAGGCAGCAGTGAAACATTTCATTCTTGAGAAAATGTGGACAGAAATAATGAAATAATGACAAAATCACAACAAGATCAGGAATTCAAAGAGTTTCAATCAAAGTTAATAAATATCCCTATGGAATACAATGATAATAGTCCTGAAAAATTGATGCCAAGAAAATAAAGCAAGTATCCATTTCGATTGGGACAAATTTTGGTATCACAATTTTGCACAAACTGACCATTGCAAGGTTGGAGGGATGTGTTTAGTAGCAGACAAATCTACACAAGCAGAGAAACACATTTGGGTTTAGTTGCACACAACCAATACAGAAATGAGATAATAGACCAGTCTTTGATGACAAAAGTCCAAAAATCATTGAATATCTCATTTGAAACAAAGTAATAACATCATAATTGATTTCTGTATCAAATATAATCTGACTACAATCATCTCCACTATATATCTCTTTTCTTTTAACTACTCTTGCTTTCACTTTTAATGTTCAAAGATTTGTACACCAACTCTCTTGATCAGCTTCACATAGGAGACATCATCCACATTTTGATTCCATTGTTGACTCTTTTTCTACAATTTTAAGACAACAGTTTCACTGTCATGTACATCTATTGTGACCCATCTCCTCCTTCACTGGTGGTACCAACTCAAACCAACACCCCTTCACAAATAAAATGTTTTGGCTTTTACAATCTTTTGTTATAATATTCTTTTTCTCCAAACACCATCACAATTGAACTCCTTTAGTCAACTGTAACCTATTGAGTTGCCCATGAAAATTCAGGTTATTCCTTGATATATTGCTTTTGATTTTGTATCAACCAAGGAAATCTTCTAGTTTGAATTTTAAAATGTCTACTAACCATCTCCACATTTGTTATCCCATTTTTCTATCACCATATCAATGCACCTACCTTACAGCTACCACATGACCCATCTTTGTCTCCACCTAATTTGAATTTGACTCTGGCATCACCATTGACAATCAATAGTTTCCCAGTTGCTTTTGGGTCTGTAATGACTATCTCCATTATCTTCTTGCACCAACCATAACCCTCTTCATATTATTTCATTGATTTTATTTGTGCCTACACTTGTTTTCACAAGCTTGTTCAGCATCATCCACTTTAACACTGTCATTTTTGATAGACATCATTAGCAACTTAATTACTGTGCAAGTTCTTTGTACCATTCAATGCAACAGGCTCTCTGGTGACTCACCTCACTATTTGCACAAATCCTTTTTCCCATACCCTTCCAAGCACTTTCATCTCCATTTTATCTAGAGTTGCCCAACCTCTTTAATTGAACAAAATCCAAATCCTGGCTAGAATTGCCTCACAGAGTATACCTTACACATCATTTACAGCTCCTGCCACTTGACAACACACTCAGCATGCACAAATTCATGGCATCCAACTCCAAGATGCTCAGAGACATTTGCACCTTACAGCATACTCAGCCCATACCACTGAATGATGTACCTTGTGGGACATTCCAGGGCCCATCCCAACTCATGACACCCTGAGCCAATTCCATTTCTTGCATTTCTCCAGAAATTCCATGGCTGGTATCACCTGCCACCCTATATTGTCTACCCCACAGAGACCATGACCCACACCACTTCACAATGTCCATCTTCATACCATCCTGCATCCACACCGCAAGCATAACAACTGCTTATCTATTACCACCTTAATTCATTACAACAACAACACATGTCAATCATAACTTTCACATCCAACAGAAGCAGCCCAGACCACATCAACCAACCACATCATCTTAATAATGAACTAAATTCTAAATCACACCATACACCCTGTCTTGACCACTACTTCCCCATTTAGTCTTGCATCACCTCCATCCCACCAGCTTACTTTCACACTAAATCTGTCTTGACACTTACTATACAGTCATAGCTATGTATATTACTGGTTGGATGCTGTTAGAGGCAATTAAACGGTTGATCAGAAATACTCTTAGTGATTTTTTCATGATCAACTTACCTAGCAATATCTTACTAAAATAGCAATTTTGGATTCATTTGAATTTTTGCAAAATTTAGGACAAAACAATAAAATGCATGTGATGCAGAATTCTGTTTGTTTCAGCCCCTTATAGACAATCATGATAAGATTGTATGTCATTATTGTCATAATCTGTGAAAAATTTCACAAGTTATGAGTCTTGATTCCAAAGATGTCAAGCCAATTTATTACCACAACACTGACAGGTTCAACATAAATTATTGTAAATAAATATCATATGTATTCTGAGTAGGACCATTTATTCATTTTTTGCTAAGTTTGTAATTCATTCATCATGTGATGTGAGGAATTGTTCAGAAGACAAAGAAATTTCAAAATTTCTCATGCTACTATGCTTCACATGATACAGATAAGACTACAATACACTGATTATTACTCCTCAGCATCCACAGCAAATTCCTTACACTTCTCATTTAGATTGAGCACTGTTATTTGATTCAAGATTTGACAGCATCATTGATGTATCTTGCTTGTACCATGACCAACTAATAAATTGTATTGCTGTTTAATTGATTCTGTTCCTAAAAATTGTTACCCCTCCAATCTCCCTCTCTCTCTGCAGTGGCCTGAACCAATTCTGTCAATCAAGCGATTATGGTAATTTTATGTTTGTTATGCCTTTTCCCACATTTTTCCTTGTCATACATGAATACATGTATGGGATATGATTGTTCAACTTGTCACCACAGAACCCACTAATAATTGTTGTGGACAGAACTGTGATGGAAAAAATAATGAATTTCTCAAAGTTTATCAGTTAATCTTGTCTGTTTAAAATAAAAATCACTCTTTTGGAGAACAGCATGGTTTTGATAGTAGCAGTATCAAAAATCCATTTTACACACTCACAAATTGGTTGTCACCATTTTTTTGCTACTATGATGTGTGTCTCAACTTTTCGAATATTTCTAACAGTGTGTTGAAGAAGAATCATCCCAGATCATGTCCATCCATTGCTTTCTATAACTCTTCTAGCACAGACATTTATCCTCTCATATGTCATTGACAAACTCTGCATTTGTGCTGTCAATGATACATGAGGTGGATACATTAAGATTTTGTAATAAAAAAGCAGAGTAGAAAATAAAGCAGTAAAGATATCATTAAATGTTGGAATATATTATCTCTTCTCCCATGGGTGTCAATGATGTCAGGAGCAATTTTAAATGTTTTTTTGAGGGAAATGTAAATTGATCAATTTCCTGCTCAAAAAGTCCCTGTGCTTGTAAGTTGAAGAGAAAACAGCAAATATACTTCAGCCTACACAACACATCATTGTAGTCTGATGCAATCTTATTCAGAAAGTCATCATTTTTGTAGTAATGTAACCAGTTTCAAGTAACTATATTTTAGAATTATGGCAATGCATCAATGCAAGGCAGACAGGGTAAGAGAAAGAGCACCTGATAATCCAAACCACATTTGAACAAGAAGGTATGGGAATCCTTCTTTGAGGATTCCCAGGAATCAAGTGAGGTATATCCAGGCATAACACTCTTCCTTTTAGTAATTGACACAGGGATACATAGTACTCAAGCTGGAATTACTTTGGTGTGTGCTCATTTGGGGACAAGGTGTGTCAAACATTGATATCATTCAGGAAGTCAAGACCAGAGGCCAATTATCACTATTTCATTGGAATGATTGCAAAGAATCTCAAAGGGCTCAAACGTTTTTGGTTTCAGTTTGCCTTTAATAATATTGCCATGTTAAAGGACTTTTGATCTGACAATCATAGTTCATGAATTTTTATTTGCACGCAACAAAGCATCATTGCTCAATTTCTATCCTTGAGCAACACTTACCTGTCAATCTACATGGATGGGTATATTTAGAAAACATGTCTCATGAGGACATGAGTCCTCAAGGGAATGCAGTTGGAACCATTCATCATAAGGCTCACATGGTATTGGCCAGAACGTCATCCACGAGTCACAGGCCACATGGTCTTACACCATTTTCAAGGAGGTAAAGCAACCAAAAGTGTTTTCAACACAGTTGCAACAGTTCATGCATCCATTTGCA
>JALLPE010001089.1:0-13136 GCA_036940025.1 Conticribra weissflogii | reverse complement strand
GTTGTTGGTTGGAGGTGGTATTTACTTACAATTCCCTGGTGTTAAAACATGGAAATTTCTTCTGCTATTGTGAATCAAGCAGCAACATTAGCCTGAAAAATTGATGATTGTTGTTGTCTTGTGGAGGATTATATGGATTTGATTGCTGCCTCTTTACATCAAAAATGATGACAGGTTAGGTGTATAAACTTGCAAGTTCTTCATCATAATGTGGAGAACAAGATTGATGCTGTTGATATTATCAAAGCAGCATTGTTGGTAAAATTGTTGACAAGCCATCTCTCATGATGGCAACATTCTCCAGCTACCTGGTGTGGTAGTCATTGGAGTACTTGTTCATAATGTGTTCCCCTGGGTGAAAGAAGGTGACTTTGGCTGAGAAGATGGCAACAATGCTGCCACAACAGCATATCTTCACCAGTGCCAGATTTTTATTAGGGTTGATTGTTTTTTGGTACTGTTGTGTGTATTCCTCCTGTATCCTTCGGACACAAACCTCCATATCATCTTTGCTCCACGTTAATTTGCACATGGTGCCCTTGATCTACAACTCTATCCACCCCCACTAAACTTCAGTTCAAAATATCCTTAGTAAAAATTGATGGTTTAGTCTCGATTATTTCGTGAGTACTGTACTAATTGGTGTTTAGAATACCAATCAAAACGTCCCATTTGAAGTTCACTCTCTCTGTGTATGATGAGTCATAAAAGGTTTTTGTGTATTGTGACAGAATTAGATAGTATTGTTTTATGTAGAAAAAAAGTTCTTCTGAGTCTCCAAGACAAAAAAAGAATTGTTTTGGTTTCGTTATCGATCCTTTTGTATGTACGGTATTGTACAAATACCATAGCATAGTTGTTTCCCTCCATCGTTTTCAATAACGATGCCATAAATAATAATAATAATCAACAACTAGGAAATTTACGTAACAAGTCCGCGTTACACCCCTTCCATGATGGTGGCTACCCTGTTTGTCCTCGGAACATTACTTGTCCCGTCTTCTTCATTCGTTCCACCTGCTACGAGGATTTCCGAGTCGCTTCCAGCCAATTGCATCACCAGCGCAAATCGTAATACAAGAAATCCATCAATTCCAACATCATCCTGTGCCGATGACAATTCTCACGAAGACGTTGAATTCAGGGCGTCATCCAGTCTATCCAAAATCAAAAATACCAATGAAGATCCAGATAGCACAGCCCGACGTCAACTCATCTTGTCGCTGCTGTTGGCATCGTCCTTGTCACCTTTTGTAGCCAACGCCATCGGCGGTGCAGATTCCACCACTCTCGTAACATCTGCCCCGCTCGTCACCGTTGATGTCGCCAACGCATCAATTGCGTCCACTGAAAGAGAAAATGTTAGAGTTATCAAACCTCCTTTGGACAATCGAGTGTATGACACGTATCAATTACCGAATGGGTTGAAGGTTTTGTTGTGTTCTGATCCGAGTTCGACTACTGCGGCTGCTGGGATGAACGTGCATGTGGGGGCTTGTTCTGATCCTAAAGAGGTTCCTGGATTGGTGAGAAGTATTTTTCGTGAAAAAATTTTTGTTTTCAGGCGTCAATTTTCTACACTTAGTCCGTTTTGTCTCAATCATGCAAATCATTCTACCATTGAAAAGGCACATTTTTGTGAGCACATGCTGTTTTTGGGAACTGAGAAATATCCAGTTGAAGATTCGTTTTCGAAATTTTTGAGTAGCAATGGTGGAATCAACAATGCATTCACTGATAGCGAGGTAAGCCTTGCATAAATTGCAACTACACACTTTATGTTTCATAAGCGGAAACACGTCGAACATAAAATTATGTTACATCTTTCTGTGTGTACATAATGTTCATAGAAAACTGTCTACTACTTCGAAATGGACGGCAGCATCGACAACCGCCTATCTGAAGCACTCCTCCGCTTCGGTTCTTTTTTCAGCTGCCCCCTCTTCACTGAGAGCGCCACAGGCAGAGAACTAAATGCCATCGACAGCGAAAACTCCAAAAACTTACAAAATGACGTCTTTCGCCTCTACGAACTGGAAAAGGATCGTGTCAATAGCGACCATCCCTACGCAAAATTTTTCACTGGGAACAAAAGCACTTTGTTGGAAGGGACCAAGCGACAAGGCATCAATCTTCGTCAGGAACTTGTCAATTTCTACGAAAAATACTATTCCGCCAATCAAATGTCTCTCGCTGTGGTGGCACCTCAAAGTATACTGCAGTTGAAAGAGTATGTGTCCGAGGCATTTGGGGAAATTCCAAATAGGGAGGTAAATCCACCTGAGGATGCTTGGGTGTTTCGTATTCCGCCGTACGTGGAGGGAAAGAGTTTGGTTCCTGCTTACAAGCACGTAGTAGAAATCGTTCCAATTCAGGAATTGCGTCAGGTAACTATTACTTGGCCGGTTGTGTTCAAGTCTAAGGAAGAGAGGGACGATTATCGATTAAACAAAGTGAGCTTAATTCGATTCACACATTTTTTGCATTCAAACAATGACTAATAGCTGTCAATTTTGTTCCTATATGTAGCCAAACTACTTTGTGTCTGGTCTTCTGGGCCACGAAGGTTCGGGATCATTGCTATCTTATCTGAAAGAGAAAGGATGGGCTAATGCGCTGGGGGCATCCGACAACGCTGATCTTTCCGATTTTGTCACGTTTGAAGTTACAGTGGAACTAACTAACAAAGGTTTGGAAGCAATAGACGATGTTTGCGAAGCCATCTTTTCATATGTGAGAATGTTGCGAGAAGATCCAATTCCAGATTATGTCTTCGAGGAAAACCTGCAACTTGATGATCTTGAATGGCGTTTCACTACAAAGGGGCAGCCCGGGAACTACGTTCAATCTCTTGTCTCCGCCATGGATAAGTATCCGCCTTCGCTGTATGTTGCCGGGCCACGCCGACTGGTTTTGAAAGAGACCGAGTCAACATTAATTTCAAGTGATGAGCCCCGGTCACGGTTCAAATCAACAGAGCAATTAAACATCATCAAAAATTCTTGCATCGACTTTATCTCGAGGCTGACCGTAGACAACTCGTTCCTCACCGTATTTAGTAAAACATTCGAAGGAAAGACTTCCAAAGTTGAAAAGTGGTATGGAACGCAATTCAACGTACGTCCTCTTCCGGTCTCTACCTTGATGCGGTGGGAGAACAGTGCTCCCGCCCTAAGCATTGGGCTGACATATCCTCGTAAAAACGTGTTCATCCCAACCGAGAAGGGATTGCAAGTAAAAAAGCGAGTGAAACCTGCAGACCCAACGATGCTTAGCTTCGAGGCGAAAATGAAACCGATCACGCCACCCGCAGTCATACGCGATGACGGCAAAGAGGGAAAGTGGACAGTGTACTTCAAACAGGATGACAGATTCGGCCAGCCAAAAGCTTTCTTAATTTTTCAACTCCTGACCGGAGAGCTTTACTCGTCACCTCTGAAAGCAAGCCTAGCATTGTTGTATCAGATGTGTGCGGCCGATCTGCTGAATGAATACACTTACGATGCTGGGCTAGCTGGATTATCATACAATTTTCAAGTGCTCCCACGTGGTGCGCGGTTGACCTTTGGGGGATACAACGACAAACTAAAAGAATTTGCATCTTACGTATCATCAAAACTCGCAAGGGATTTGAACGATGTTTTGCCCAGCAGTGATGATGAATTTGAAAGATACCGAGACAACCTTTTGCGTGCGTTAGCGGCGTTTAAGGTGAAACAACCTTATGCTCATGCAATTTACTACAGTGGTCTGGCTCAGCAGCCACGAAACTTTGAATACACCAACGAAGAAATTGTTAATGCGATGCAGAGTGCAACAAGACAGCAACTTATCGACTACGTCAAAAATATTTGGGCTAGTGGCAAAGGCGAGGCTCTCATTCAAGGAAATTACGATAAAAAGGAGGCATTGGACATTGTCGACACAATCGATAAAACCTTGAATTTCAAAACCATTTCTGAAAACCAATATCCCGAGAGATTGAAAGCATTGCCTATCCCGGTTACAACCGCAAGGGAAGACCCTGTTCGCATACGTACATCCGAACCCAATCCTTCCAACAGCAATGCCGCTTCCCAAATCATGTTGCAAAGTTTGGGAACGAGTGAAAAAGCCCACGTCCTCATTGAGATATTGAGTGCAATAATCGAAGAACCTTTCTTCGATGAATTGAGAACAAAGCAACAGCTCGGTTACATAGTGTCGTCGGGCGTTAAGGCAGTGGAACAAACGAGGACATTGTCACTCATTGTGCAATCCAATGTTGCACCGGCAGAGAAGTTAACAACCTCAATGCTCACCTTTTTGAATCAAGTCCGAGAGAATTATTTGGAGCCTCTTAACAGTGTAGATATCGAACTTTTCGTCAAGGGGCTGGTAGATAGAAGACTTGAGCCTGATAAGTTCCTTGCCGTTGAAGTAACGAGGAACTGGTCGGAGATATCGAATGGTCGCTTTCAATACGACCGTCTGCAGGCTGAGGTGGCGGCATTACTCACACTATCAAAGAATGACATTCTTGATTTTTGGGATAATATATATGGGTCTGAGCGTCGCATGCTCGTCAGTGAGGTTGTACCGAAGTCGGGACCTGCAACGTCGAAGGAGCCGGCAGTGACAAATGGATATTCTGATGGAAAAGGAAATCTTCTGTTAGGCGTTGGCGATATTGAAAGATTTAGGGCTGATAGGGAAGCTTCTCGTTCAGTTACTATGTCTTGAGTAACACGATAAGCAATAGTGGAATATTTTTCCCATGAACACATGTTCCAACCTGTACAGCAAAGGTTTAAACCTTTATCTCTGGGTGTTCAATTTTTCAGTTTTGCAGTTTTTTTACTATTGTTTTTAGCTAGAAGTTGGATCCGCGGATGCAAGAGAGAAAACGATCGAAATCGAGTTCTCTCAATATCACGAATATTGACACAGTCCGGCTTCATGAGATTCTTGGTCGTTCATCGCATCTACTTCACCAAGATCTTAGCATGAACACAGAAAGAAGTATCGTCACCGCCAAACGTTCGATATTTCAATCCGACCTCACCTAACATCCCGAGATTCAAGTGGTCGCGATTAATAAATTATACACGAATCATAAAATCGAAGATCAGCTTATGAAAGAGAGCGATATTGATGAATTCAAGAGCGTAATTACTCTGAACGACCTTCTCGATTATCACCGAGGCGTGCAGAGAAACGCTATCGATGGTATCGAAAAGCGAAAAGAGGTATGGAAGAGAATCAATGGAAGGAAAATCGGATGGATTAAAACAATGATGAGGCATAATTGGTCGCAGTCTTGCGAAGATTGACACGAGGCAGTTAGAAAAGGAAATCGACGATGACATTCGTGCCAAGTTTTTCGAAGGAAAAGAGGAACACGCTCCGAAGAATCTTGCTACACACGGAGACATAATACTCCCTTTCACTGCCTTTCGCCAAAGCCTCTTCATTGGTTGATTGATTGGGATTGAGCAAGACAGCCCAATTGTTGAACAAATAGATATATGTTTGGGTTGTTCAAGTATTTAGGATTGATTGACCATTTTCACCTCATAACGTGCTTTACATTTCGAGGCTTATTGTTTTGAATGCTTTTCAGAAGCATCGACGTCGGCATCTCCAGGCTATCGGCATCAAATCTGACAAAATGACCAGACTTGAGAGGTATCCTGACGGGGTTGAAGAGGAGGTATCCGGTCACAGTCGGGATGTCGGGTTTGCCGATCCAGAGATGGAAAAAGAAAACTGGAGAATTCATACTTGGTGGATGAAATTCCTCACAATTTTCAATTTCCTCCCCGCAAAGACCTCCTTGCCTTTCCGTCAGCGTAAATTCAGACCAATAAAACCAGCCAACCATGATTGCCCGTCCAGCCGTCTCCTTCAAAGTCTACTACGCTCATCAACCCGAAGACGATGACGGGAACAAGAACACCAAGGCATTTACCGACGCGCTCAACGTCAACACCGTGGAGGCGAAGATCAAGAACTTCACCGAGGATACGAACGCTATCTTCCTCGCCGCCGACGCCGAAGGAAATATTCAAATCCTTCACTCCCCCACGGCGGGGGGAGGTGTTCCGAGCCATACGGACAGTGCCGCCGTAATGCGCCAATTGACGGAGAGCTTGTCGAAGACTTCGGAGGAGACGGCGAACACCAATATGCTGGCGAGAGGGGTATTGGAGCTCAAGAAGGAGAAAGATGAGACGAATGAAAACCGCCTCGAGAAACTCCACCTCACCGTTTCGACACTAATCAAGAACGCGGCCTTAGATGACGATGAGAGGCCGGCCCCAAACGTTCCCGACTAGTGCCAACGCTTCTACAAGTGCGAGTCGGCAGGCCTTGCTGAACAGGAGCTAACATACCAATTTCAAGGGATGAGGTTGGGGGACGTGAGCTTCGCGCACGGAACCGTTCAAGCAATTTGGAACGGAACCTACCTTTATAGCTCCCACGGCTCACCAAGCAACTTTTTGGCCTTTTGCTTCACCCACCATTCCCCTTCAACAAAACCAAGACGCAAGAGGCTTAACTCTCCATCTAATTTCAACCCAAGGTCAAACCCAATCAACCAGCGAAATCATCAAGTCAACCAAGCAAACAGTGACGGTCCCTACAAAGTATTACGAGATGGGCAACCAAATCACGTATTTCAAGGGCGGGGTCGAGATCTTTTTCGGGAATGCATCGAAGCTTGCTGCCGGCCTTGGAGACTTCATTGCCGACCTCGAATCGAACCGCCAAGTGTTCATGGTCGCAGCCGCCATGGATGAACTATTCTGCGCCAAAGTGCTATTCGCGATTGACTTCAGGGCACAGCGGTGGATGGGGCAGTGTAGGGACGCGGGAGGGGATAGATCCACAGTCGATGACAGCATAGTTGATTTCGGCGACATCACCGAGCAAGTGCTAAACGGGAGCTTTGACCGAAAGCTCCCACCAACCTTCATCGGCAAGCCCCCAACTCCAGTCACTACTCCACAATATGACATCCTCCATCCCAACAAGCGAATCAAGAAAGAGGAGATCAGAGGATAAAGCCGGAGAGCATCAAAAATGCGTGCCGATGCGTCGAGTTCAAGATGAAAGACGAAGAGGACTGGTCGATTTTCAAGAACAAAAAGACGCTGAAGATGAGACAGGACTGGGGTGGAAAGTCTCATTTGCCGAAGGATCTGGGCAAGGGGCAAAGAAACATATTTTACAAAACTTGTTTCCAATGCCAAAGCACAATGGAGTACAAATAGAGTTATCTACTTACTTTATTTGCTACTACTAAGCAACAGGAAAGGAAAGGCACTGCCAATGCAAGGCCACTGGTTTCAGAGCCTTCTGAACGGTGGCGAAGAGGGAACTTGAACATTTTCCTTCCAGTCGGAATTGTTTGGTATGAATTTCTTGCAATGATCTGATCCTGCTCCATGAATACTATTGGTATTGCAAACTTTTTACTCTTACTGTGCACTTTGAACTACATAATAGTTCAAGACAAATATTGACATTGTACCATTATTAAAATTTACTTTCATTACCTAGTCTTCGTAAGCATCGAGCTGAGAAATCCAAATCCACTTCCCAGGGCATTTCCACTAGCCGGAGCAATATTTGCCGCCTTTTCTTCCTGCGACTTCTTTCCATACTTGCCTCTCAGTTGCAATTCGGTTAAGGACTTCTCCGCTTGAATCGGTAGGAGATTGAAACGACGAGACGATGCGAGTGGGTTCAGGATGAAATGTGGAGAGGATGACAGCATGGAGGAACCTCCATTCATAGAAGTAGACGAAGAGGAAGCGGTGAACGAACCATCTTCGTCTTCTCCGAAGAGAGACGATAAAAATAAGTCACACGATACAAAAACCTGGGAGTGCCTATCGGCTATGGCACTCGTAATCGAATATTCATCTGTAACTGAAGATTTCACGTATATTGAAAGTTTTTTCGACAATTCCTCTACAATGCCTCTTGATTCTTCATCAGACGTCTTGCCAGTCTCAAAATCCGTATTCGTGAAAAGGAATCCATATTGGTTTCTTTCAAAGAAACATCGATGCACAAATTTCACATCCAAAAGAAGTTGCACCAGAGAAGATGGCGAGCACTTTTTCAGCTTTTCGTGCTCGTCTCCATTACCTCCGTTATCATCCTCCGCTGACTCAAGAATCACTTGGTGAAGGGAATGAGACAGGGTTGTCACAGCCTCTCCTAGAAGAGATCCACGAATTGTAGAAAGCATGTTTGGAATGTCTTCATCATCTCCGAAAGAAATACCCAGCGCTTTGGCATACTCCATCGAGGGTACCGGAGGCAAAGAATCTGCAGGACAAACACTCCGATTGAGCACTGCCGACATTGCCAAAATGTAAGAGACAATATGAGGAGACACCTGTCCCACCACCACCGGCCTTCGTTTTAGCTTAGTCAGATCGCCCTTTGATTCATTAATTTCTCTCAATAAGGCGTCATCCTCTTTTTCAATTAAACCGTTGAGTCTTCTCCACTCTAAGTCAGATACGGTACACGCCACCTCCAAGCGCTCATGCAATGACGTTCGAAATGACTTGAGCGGGATTGATAAAGCGGCACGAGCCCATTCTTTAAAGCAGCGACTGACGATATCATCCAAGGAAGACTGCACCGTACCCAAGGCACTTTCCGGTCCGGAGGCGTCGTGCCTCAAACCTCTTGCCGAAAGAAGTGCCAATTCGGATAACGTAACATTCTGGGGAGCCGATTTGTCGTGGGCATTAGCTCCGAAGGTTGCATTACCGCTCGGAACTCCACGAGAAGTATCTCCGTCGACGGATGAGGAAGAAGAAGCCAAGAGCAAGGTATCCCGCACCATCTCTGCGCCATGGAAATGTGTTCCCGAAAAAGCTGACTCCATCGCCTCCATGGCCTCATCGAAGCTAATCAGTCCATCGTCATCGTCATCCGCCAAATCAAATGAACTGCTCAATTCCATAAGGGTAATCATTCCTGTACTCTTTCCCCCACCTAACCCAGCCGCAAGAACCGCCGGAGATGACTTTGGATCCAACAACGTCGGTAGCGTCTTTAACCGAAACTTTAACAAATGGCACAACCTCCCGACAATCAACACTTTGGTAGCATCCTCGCCCCCGGCACCGCTATCTCCTTCGTCCTCATCCTCTCCATTTCCAAACTCTCTCCTCGAACTCCCATCTTTTCTCTCCTTCGTCCCTCCCGCTACCAACAACATTCTCCTCAACTCATTCAACAACCTCCCCATAATCTCACAAGTCTGCACGTACAAACTCTGCCTCAACCTCCTCTCGCTCTCCTCCCTCTCCTCCGCATGAACCAACAACTCATGCGCATCGTCGCTCACCCTCCTCAAACTGGCGTCCAAATCGGTCGCGATCCGAAGTGCATTCCTGTGTGCTTCATGCGGCAACATGAATTCGGCGGGAGGAGCGCGGGCCAAGGAAGTGCGGAGGGTAGATACGACGCGGGAGTGGACCGAATGGAAGGAGGAGGTAAGTAGGGAGTGTACGAGGGAAGAGAAGGTGTTGGAGAAGAGGGCACCCCAGAGGGAGAATCGTCGTGAGGAGGAAGGCGATTGGGTTGCGGCTCCGGAGGGTGAGTGTTGCGTCGCGGAGCGCGTGTCGTTGGCGTCAGCGACTCCGGTAGTTCCGCCGCCGCCGCCGCCGCCGCCGCCGTCTCCTGCCGAAGCAAACGTTCCGTGCGTCACGACCCGGACGTCCACCATGCCCGTCAGGGCCTCCTCCCAGGTGCATACTCCGCTCCCGTCCAATTCTTTCATGCATTCGATGCCATCGGTCTTGTCGTAGAGAGATTGACGAATCTGTCCCAATTTCGACGCCGTCGTCCCGGCAATGATCTGAAGAACCGTCGTGACTTTGGTTCGAATGAGAGGGAGGTGTGCCGCAAGAAAACGCGACGATTTGGATTGGAGGACGGCGCCGTCGAATTGCGGTGGGAGGGTGGACATGATGGAGTGTAGGATTTGTTGTTTATCGGTGATTTTATTTGGGTTCTGACTGCTGTTGCTGCTTCCACTTCCACTCTTGTCTGCGACATTCTCATTTATGGGGAATTTCCTCAATAAGAAAATCATGTAGGGATACAAGATCACATCGTACTGCAATATCAACACGATTTTGGACAATATTTTCTCCGCTGCGTTGGTCACGCTGATGGCATCGGCAGCGGTGGAAATAGAAGAAGGCAGTGTGAGACGATTCAAGAGTTTGTTGAGGAGTTTGGCTTTTGATTCGTAGTAGAGATCGATCAGTTTGTTGGCTCTATTCATACTATTGATGTTGCCATCATTGCCCTTGGCGACGTCCAAGAGATCAAGGGCCGATAAGGCCGCGGCAGTGACGTGCGCCCCTCCCTTCTTGGCTGCCGATCGGTGCAATATCTTGGTTGCCAATTTGACAGTTCTCGCAGGGAGGGTCTGAACGTGGAGATAGACCATTTTCATTTGCGTCTCCAGCAACGGGGGGTTATTCGCGTTCGCCCCGTTGGAGTTGCCACCCCCATTGGAAGCAGAAAGGGCCGTGGCCAAGGGATAGCGATCCGACCGCGAGGCAATCACGGAAAAGAGGGATATCAACGCGGCCGCCGCGCCGTGCACGTGATTCTCGTCGAGACATCGATGAATTTCTCGCGGAAGACGGGCCAATTCCCGACGAATTCGAAGAATCTCGTCTTCGCCGTGTCCTTCGCGCGATTCCACCAAACGCCACTCGCCGCTTCCACCGTCGCCGTCGCTGGTCCTCCTCTCCGCGCCCTTCTTCCCCCGCTCTTCCTCCTCTCTCTCGGCACACTGGACCACCTTCTCCACTAGCTCCGGAAGATGGACCACCAAGTCGTGCAATTCCTCCGCCCTCTCCTTCATGTGGATCACCTCGTCGGAAGACCCGACCAATTCGCGGTAGCGGCTGGCGAGGACGAGGCGCAGTTCGGTTCGTTTGGCTTCGGCTTCGGCGAGGGCGGTGCGGTGGAGGATTCGCATTTCGTCTATGGTCATGCTTTGTTGTTGGGGTTGTTGAGGTTGTTGGGGTTGGGGGTAAGCTTGTTGTTGCTGTTGGTGGTGGTGGGAAGGATACGCCATGGTGTTGGCAGCGTGGTTGGTTTGGTGAGAATGATACCCTCCCCCCGACGATTGGTGTAGGTAGGGTGGATTGCTGGCGTAGGGCATGGCGGGACAAGTGGCGGGGAGTTAGAGAGAGGGGTCGTTGCGTGGTCTGCTTGCGTGCGAAGGATGGTAGGATAGGGTTTCGGGGGAGCGTTCATCGTCGACGACGGCGGTCGTCGTCGTCTTTGGATCCAAAAAACAAAATAGACGAAAAACTGCACGAGAGATGCACAAAATAATGGAGCGCTACTAAAAAACTCAAATGCATAAAGCATGCACAAATAGTGCGTATTTTTCATTGGATATGATTAATTTTACACACAAGACACAAATAATGCAAAAGCACATTTTTCGTGTTTTTGCACGATAGTTTTTGGGCAAGTTTGTCCCGAAATTGTGTTGCATTTTAAGCCTTGCTAGGACCAGGATTAGAGATTCACTGATCAGCCTCCAACTGATCTTTGGCATAATAATGACAAATGACCATGTATTTGTATTTTGGTCATTGCATCATAATTAGTGTATTGAGAAGCAATTCTACCGCAACAATCTAAGCTCTTTTCAATGAGAAGATTCATAAGTACAAACAAAAAGCAATAAAAAATATCCAATTGTTCATGATGTGTGGGCCACAATGGATGAATCAAAGCTTTATTGTCAACAATCACCCAATCAAGAGTTAAGTGATACAAGCGGTGTTCTACTGCAGCTAGAAAATGGATTAATATTCAACAATTTCTTTTGTTTTTTAGATGAAACCATAACCATTGCCTGCTTTAATTTTCCAGGTTGTGTGCACAGAATTCAGGTAGAATATTTAGGAGAGGGTGAGAATATACAACAAGCTTGAATTTGTATTCAAATGAAATTGTGTAACATATAGCAAAATTAACTAATCATTTTTGATCAAATCATCTCAGGATGATTAATGTTCTATCAAGACAAATCATCCAAATAAAATCAATAGTATACAGATGCAAAGAGTTGTAACAACAGTGAAACAGGCAGATGAATGAGGTATTTGGGAAATCCAATCATCGTTTCCCCGCGTGAAAATTCAATTCATGTATGAAGATTAACGGAAATAAGGTTTATTCTAAAAACATTTATCTACTTGTACAATTTATTTACAAACATGGCAGGATCAGATCAAAAAATTTATATGCCTCATTTCTCATTTTGAAACGAATGGAATCAAATTATTTTTGGTCAATAGATTTGAATGTAAAAAAACTCTCAACTTAGTTATTAATGTTAACAAAAATATCACCCCTGTTTCACTCATTTATAACATCATTTCCATTGCTTGTTTCTTTGACTTTGACATCATCTTTTCTGGCATCAGTGTCCATGTCAGGTCCTACAATATTTTGCATTGAATTGTTGCAAGCCAAGAGCAATGTCACCATGATTTGCATCATCCAAGTATCAGCTTACCTTGCATCATGCATTTCATTCTTCCCTTTGCATTGCCAAATCTTTATCTTATTTTTTAATTATCAGTCTGATTCTGCATCATCATCAAAAATATCAAATTTTTGAATGATATTTCATTATTGTCATCAAAAAAAAGACAGTGATTTTTTGGCTTTCTTGTATGAGAGAGGGATAGCAGAGAACTTGATTCCCTGATTGGGTGTGCCGCATCTAAAAAAGGCTTTGTAAAAATATGTCTCCCAATATTCATTCAACCATTGATCTTATTTGCTTACTTAAGCTGTTTTGGAAGTGAGATCTACCACAACTGATGTTTGCATTACATTGGTATTGTAAGGTGGTTTGCTATTGAAATTGCCATCTCGTTTGTCCCTCCTCACATCATTCAGAACACTCTGCTTTAGAATCCAACTCTATTTTCATTTAAAAAACTGTAAATCAACCTGTCTTCTCATTGATTTTTTCAAACAGCATTAGCCTTCATTAAATTAGGAACACAGTATAGATCATCCAATGACTGCATTTTTTTCAACTTGGTTGAATTTGCACTTCAAGGAATCATTTC
>JALLPE010001088.1:0-13139 GCA_036940025.1 Conticribra weissflogii | reverse complement strand
CAAAAAATATGTCTCAGGAACGTTCGCAGCAAAAGCACCGCCAAATTTTAAGATTCGCCTCGTCGGAGTCTGGCTCCTTACATTCTAATTAACAATTCCAATGTAAGAATCGGACAAAAAACTAATTGAAGTTCTTCGGCCTCTAGAGTGTCTAAAATAAAAAGGGCGGGTAGAATGCCTTTTGCATTTGCATGCTTTCAAAAATGGCGCAATTTTTTGTGTTCATTATGATGCACTTTCTATGGTAAGAATTAAGGCCAAAACAAGCTTCCAACAAAAACTTCTGGCAAAAACAATTGTTTTTGCCAGAAGTTTACAAGCCCTCCCACATAATATGTATTGACAAATAATTGAGGGAAAAGGAGCAGCTACTGTATGAATACTTGAAAATAAGTTTACACAAAAAGTATGATTATATGTGAAAGAGAGTGCTCTCTTTTGTGGCAGGTGGCTGGAGCTCACAATACCATGCCAACACCTCACCTGTTTCTGCAAACAATTTAGGAATGAAGAAAGAGGAACAATGGAATTCAATGTATGACCTTTTCCATGGTACCAATAATTCTGATTCCATTTCTTTTGCTCACCTTCTCACAACTGGCTAACCTCCATTTGATGACATGTGGTCATATGATCAAAAAAATTAAACCTATGTATTGAAGCACATTTTTCTGGACTATTGTCTTCAGTCCAAGTTAAAAAATTCAATGTTACAATGGATTTTATCTCCAGTGGAGGACACTCAAGAGCACCACACTTGTTAATGGGAGGACACTGCTGCAGAATGCTGATGACAGCATCAAGAATATGAAGAAAGCACAGTCATTTGTTCACAAATATCTTGATGATGCTGGTAAGCCAAAATTTTGGGGGATTCAAAAAAAGTCCTTGATGACATCTGGGTGGAGTTGAAGAGCACAAACCAGGTTGCTCAGAGCAAGTACTTACAAGGTATATGTTCCCCCCCAAACAGAAAGAAAAGCAAATCAAGTTTTGACATTGCTGCTGACTTGGATGGTGAAAACAATTAAAATGACAGCAAAGAAAAAATGAAGAAGAAGATAATTCCATCAACCCAACAGAGAACAACAATATCATTTGTGAAGCCATGGAAGCTTGCAGGTAAGAGAATTGTTTTTTGTTGGATTTTTGCCTTAGTACAATTTTCTCCCTTAAAGGAAATTATTGATGCCAAGCAAGTTCTTGATTTTACAACAAATCAACAGAAATCCTCAAAACAAGAAGAAAAAAAAACATAGTTGTGCAAAGGTTTGGGGAGAGGAAAAGAGAGCTGTGGCGTTTGAACAATCTTTTGATTCCAACTGTGGCATGTCAACTTTAGAGAAGTTGATTATGTCAAATCAACAATTCAACTCAACAACCAAAAGTTAATGATACAATCAATGAAAAGAGAGAATGTTCAAGACCATATCACTGTACTTAGTGTCCAAACAGGTGCTGTGAAGCAATAACTTGAATTGGCACTTTGCTGTTCCAAAGTTTCTAATGACTTTCTTGTGCGGATGAGTTAGAGCAAGACTTTGATGAAATCAGGAAGAGAATTCAATGTGACAGAAAATTTAATCCCTACAAATTTCCAGCTGATGGCAACACAACATTGATTAGTTAATAAATTTTAAAACTCTTATTCCAATATTTTATGAGGAAGAATTTCATCTGGATACTCAATCCGAGTTTGTGAAGGCCATACAGTCTTGTTCTGATGATACAGAATGTCAAAATTCTCAATTAGTTTGTTCTGAAAACCTATCATAAACATTTTTGATACTCCATGCTTCAAACACAAAAATTCTGATACTATAGAGCCAAGAACATTACATTCTTCTTGGTGTGAATTGAAGTTCTCTGTTTCTATTCCATCAGTACCAGGTCCCATTCCTGATGAATCATACATGACTCCAACAGTAATTCCACTGAAATTTTGATGAGAATCATATTCTTCATGATTTCATTCATTGCCAAGGTACCTGTTTACATCTCAACCCTCATCCAATCCATCTTCTTGTAGCAGAAAATTATCTTATGAACTCTATCACATACTTCCCCTCCTTGCAGTGAAAGCCCTGTCTTCAAAATTCTGAATGTACCTTTCATGATTCCAAAATCATTTGTCATTTTCCCTCATGCTTTCCAACCATCTATTGAAACACATTTCTGCATAAGAAGTTGGCAATTTTATTGGGAGGATCAAAGTAGAACAATCATTTTTGCCATTATCTACAATCGTCCATCCTACTTTGTATGGTACATTTACAAATTTTTTGCTGCATTTCTAATAGTTTGAAAGATATATCAGCACATCTTACACCATTTTGTAACTCAGTTGCAAAGGAATCATGAAGAATCACAGTTTTGCCATTCTATTTTCCCAGGTGCCATGATGTTGTTGACAAAATCCTCCTATGGTGATTTACAAAAATGTTGTAAGTTCTTGATGGAAAATTCAACATTGGTGAATTGTGGCATTGTTGTAATTAATAGTAACGCCATAGAATTCCTACATGAGAACCATCTCTGCTTCTGACACAACCTGGAAAGCCTGCCATTTCATATTCTGGTCCATTTTCCTGCAATTCAGCATCACTGTAATGTAGAACATTTTTATCAAAAAATGTGTTGACCCCAAAACCAGAAATGCATGAAGGAATTTTCAATGCGTCTCTTCAGATATGCACGTGGCCTTCTCTAGGTCATCAAAGTTCCACCCTCTACCAATGTATCTCAAACAAGCAAGCACCAACAGTTCAATCGGTGATGGCTTCAACCCATGTTGTACTAACTTCTCCTCATGTCAATGGTGGGATAAGTCATTGGACTTAACAACTTGGAGGATTTTTCAAATGACTTGTATAGCATCCAAAAACGCTTTTGAAATTTTCTTTCAAATTGTTGTGTTCCTTTTGGTGGATTGTCAACATAGTAACTATACCAGAATGAATCTTTTTTGGTAAATTGTATCTACCTGTAGCACTATTCCTGCAAGTATGATTAGACTAAATACTTTTAGATCTGGTTAGCGGTTCACTATTACCAGAGATTTTGTGATGCTTTATTAGTTCTTTGTGGGATATTGCTTCCCAAAGAGCAATAAAGTTTGCATCATTGAATACCAAAAGTGCAGACTTAATGTACTCATTTCATTTCTTTTTTTGATACTTCCAGTATGATTCCATAAATGATTTGATTGTATATTTTTTTTCTTTTCCTTGATGTGATCGGTTGTCATGCACCATAGAAGCCATCAGTAATAAACAACTTTTACTTTTACCTATTTCTTGAGATCATTCCAATAATAATATTTTCATATTATCATGGGATAAGCCTAACAGATTATGAAAGCCCTTGTGGGATTTTTCTTAACTTTATGCATGTAGATTTGTTTGTAATGATAGAAATCGTTTTTGTTGGTGGGTTTTCTCCAACAAAAACAAATATTTGAGATTGATTTTTTAGCAAGTCAGCAAAAACAAACAATAATCTTGTAGCATATGCTTCTTGTAGACTGATGTACCATTTTTGTACATATAGAATGTATAAAATCCTATGTAGAAAGCATTTTTGTTGGCATTTTTGTATCAAGCTTGTTACTGCCAAAATGACAATTGCATTTATTCATTCATGTATATCCATGTAGATGGGACATCTTGTATTGAAAGAAATTATAAGTATCATTATTATGCCCCCTGCATTTTCTCACTAGCATCAATTTTTCACTGTATTTTTTGTTTATTCCAATTGTTTTTGGCAAAGGACTCAACATTCAAAAGGAAAATGTTTTGATCTATACTTGGGTGATCCTTTCCCATAACCAGTGTCATCATCTTCATTGATATTGATGAAGAAATGATTGGAAACATCAGAACAAACACCTTTCAAGGTGTAAGTGAGCATATTTTGACATTGATAGACATTGATTTTGATGCAGCATTGTGAGGTCACAAAAATGCTCAAAAATGGTGTACCTCAGACCCTCACGACAGGATTATCACCAAAATGTCAATGACAATGGACTCAGCTGTCCATGGAGGTAGGCATAAAAGGGATGGCTGGCCAATCTAACAATCCCCATTGCATCTGAGGGGGCTGTACATCCCCAGCAAGTATGTTGACTGGTTGTTTGTTGCTGGGAGGTCTGAGGCAGCAATTTAGGCTGTTCTTGGCTCAATGGTTTCACTTGGGGACATCAAGACTATGTTGTGCTGCACTAATGAATTTATCCCTAATTTGATATTACAGCTGAAAACATTTTTTCAATATCATTGAATTAATTATATTTATAGTTTCCCTATTGTAGTTAGGTCAATTATTCACCTTGGAACAACTTATGGTCTCTTCATCTGAAACAGCAGACACCATGGCCAACATCATTTTTTTGAAAGTTGAGATTTATTTTGAATGTAGCATGTAAAAATCATGCTCCCCTTTTGTACTTAAAAATAAGTGAACGTTATGTTTCATTTTTGTGACCAAAAAACTCCACCTTATAAGGTGCATCATTGGGTGCATAGAAATTAGAGAGTAACAAATTTTGAAAATTTGGTCAACCATGATGTGCACACTTTAAGATCCCTTTTGACCATGACAATTCAGAGCAAACATCATCATCACACACACAAAAGGTACCATTTTAACAATTACTTTGTCAAACATGCTTTGCTACAAACTTTTTTGCATTCCAGTTTTGGTCAAACCCAATTTTCTCTTAAATAACACATCTGAAAAGACTTGTGTGTGTTATATCTTGTAAAGCACCTTGTGAAGTTGAACTTGACATGTCATAGGAGGGTCATTCCTGAATTTTTTTGGTGGTTAGTGAACACAAAATAAAATAATGAAAAAATTGTCTTCCACTCAATCATGTCCTATTTACTGATGAATATTTTGTGATGTCTAAAAAATACTTGTAGTAGACCACTCTTTGTTGCAGAGACACTGATTACAATGACCAAGAAACAATAAGAGACATAATCTCATACTTGTTTATATGATATCGAAAATGAACATATTCTGCACATAACGTCTACTCACAAAAAATGAGATGATTCTGACATTCTAAGTTAAGGGAATTTCTATTGTAGCAAACACAAATTTCTATTTATGACTTATAAAAAGGATACATATAGTTTTAGACTTTGATTAGATATTTGTACAAAAGCAAAGCAGCAATATAAGTAAAGTACATTCATTTCATCCAATCAGAATGACAAGAACCAAAAATGAAGAAGAACAAAATGTTACAAAACAAAATAATAAGGAGTGAGACAACCTGAAAATTGATCTTTAATTTACAATTCAAAAGAGCACTCAGTAAATTTATATTCATAATTGAAGAATCATCAAATCAAATTTACAATTAACTAGTTAATTAAAGAATTGGACTCTAGAAGTGTCTGACATGCTTTGAAGTAAATCAATACACTGATGAATATCATCGAATTGAAACACCCTGACAATTGCTCTTTCATTTACAATTCAAACAAGAACTCAATAAACTTATATTCATGAGTATGAGGAATCATCAAATCTAATTCACAATTAACTAGTTAACTTAAGACTTGGACTCTAGAAGTGTCTAACATACTTTGAAGTAAATCAACACACTTCTGAATCACTAAAACCAAAGGAAATCAACGGACTCAAATTCAAGCAATATGAATCAGGCACAAAAGTAAACTGAATTTGAATTTTAAATAAAAGGCATTTGGACATGAAGAGCTACCAGGAATAACAAAAACAAAAACAAAAACAATGTACAAGTTATTGATAAACAACAGTAACTTGAGTAACATACTCACCTAGGCGCCTACTTGAGGATTCTGGAGAAAACTACATGACAACATAACAGTAGAAGGCATTATTTGAACAAATACAGCTGGCAATGGGCTAATCTGGATACAGGCAACCAAGTGGAGACATCATATGGCAAGGATCAAACAGATTCAATCAAAACACTCCTCAAATAATTCATATTGGGAGGCCAGGACTCACAACTACGCATGCATTTTGTGGCAGTGGCTTGCCATAACCCCCTTTCTCACAAGTATTTGCACAATCAGACACCCAGGCAGCAAACCCAACATTCAACAACAGGACATCATTGTCTACTGTCAAAGAAATTCCATCCAGTGCTACAGTGCAAGTACCAAGAGCACATACACTGACTGATTTGATGTCATACCTTCTGGAATTGAGACAGGTATGATGAGTTTGCACAGTACAGATATGTATTCAGTATCGGTCAGCAAGCCATTGGTTCCCATGCCCAAGAAGAAGAACCTAGAATCATACATGGTGTGGAACAGGATATTCACTGCAAACCTTGTTTTCAACAACCTGACACATGTCCTCAATGTGAACTATTAGTTGCAAGCACTCCCACCAAGCCACTCAAATATACTGCAACTCACATAGGTGCACAAATTATTGGCTCATGACATTTTTTCTAGATGCTATATGGGACAATGACATTGCAATAGTACTAGAAGAGGCAAAATTAGAGAAATATAAAGAAACCAGCCTTGCATATATTTACATAGGGCCATTAGAATAGGCAATTGTTCTGAAGTGAATCAAGTGAAGTCACATTGAAGGTGGAGCTGTATGGTATGAAGTCAGTGAAGGGAGCAAACCCAAAAAGATACAGTACAATATCTAGCAAATCAACACAAAATTCCTATGTGCTGGACTACAATGTTAATATAACAATAATGCTTGAGCAGCCATGAAAGATGAAATCAATATCATTTGAATACCAGTCTGCAATAAACAATGCCCATTTGAAGTACAAAAATCATGGAATGTGTTTAAACCTGGATATACACATCATTGAATCGAGGCATATATATGAGATGTAGGGCCTTGGAAGGAACACTTGTACTGAACACAAAAAAGGAATTGAAATGGCATTGTTGGTGAATATTACAGGTGAAGAACAAAAATTTTCCAAATGCAGTCAGGTAGGTCATCTGAAGAAAGATTGCTCAAAGAAAGAATAAAGCATCAACAACCACATGATGATATATGACATAAAAGTACATTCTAACAACAGTTTCCCATTGGCAGGCTGGATGACTTGAATTCAGCCAGACAAAGTTGCAGTGGTATCAAAACAAGAAAAGTACCAGGTAACATTGAGTCTTCATGAGGCCCATTGGCTCGTCTGTGACCACAACAAAACCAGGACTCAAGAGATTGAAAATGCAATTGGTACAGCACTTACATGAGACTCCTGGATACATGCATAGCATGTGCAATTTGCAATTGCAAAAACAAAGTAGAAGAACATTTATAATCACCCATAGATGCATGGGAAAAACAATACTTACAACAAGAAAGTGTATTTGAAAGTGTCTTTTGTTTATGGACCAAACAAGAAACATGCTTATTAATACATATGACATTTGATGATCAATATAGCCACAAGGCTTGGGGCAGAGGGCAGGGATCTGGGTACTAACACATTCTAAAAGGTCAAGTGCAAGTTTATTAAGTGGCTGTATGAACAACAACAAATGAGGAAGAATAAAGGAAATAAGGTCAAAGTTAAGCCAAGGCAATATGGGCAAAAGCAAATTATTTGAACAAAGGGATGTCAACTCTGATTGTAAATATGCAACAAAATTCGAATATAGAGCCCATGCTACTTCACAATACAACAGTCATGTCAATCGGGTTTTGCTACTTGTGATAGGCTTGCAAGGGCAATGTTCAATAATGTCAATATGGATGCAGATTGTATGACTCATCTATCAAAAGAATCCCTAAGTTTAGCCAACAAAATTGCAATTTAGCTGTGATTGAATAAAAATGAAAGTGGATGACCAGGTATGAAGCAGCTGGATTGGGCTTCCCATGATGGGTTTCTAATTTCAAAACATTTGGAGAAGCAGGAGTGGTTCAAAACAACAAAAATGGTAAACTTGAAAATGGAGGAGATAGTTGTATTTCTGTGAAGTATTCTGATGTTAACAGCAGTGACTGTGTTTGAATGCTTTATCCTGGAACTAGACAAATCATTAAGTCAAGACATATTAAGTTGCCAAATCAAATGTTCTACATCACCAACACCATAAGATCAACCTTTCCAGATATCACCATTCACAGATCCCATGAACCTTCCTCATACAAAGTTCAACCACTTGTCCCTGATGATGAAAATATTCTAGATGAGGGATGAGGATGCCATCCAAGAAATCGATCTTGACTTTGACTTTTCCTCAACTGAGTATGAAGCAGGGGAGGGAGAGGATTCGGATGACAAGAGCATCATGCCAGTTGAGACAGAAACATAAACCTAAGAACTCCCACAATCCATGAATAGAAACACTATTAAACAACCAGCATGATACAATGACAATGTATTCAAAACAAATTTTGTTAATTATTATGCTATAATATATACTGGCAAAGAAGAATAAGATGAAAGCTATGAAATGACAGCAGTTGGAACAGCGATTGGAGGCAGATTTGATTAGTATCCTTATTCCTAAAAATACAAAGAAGCAATGATAGGTCTAGACAAAGATGAATGGATTGAAGCTGTAGATAAGGAACACATGCACATTGTCCAAGATGGAGTCCTTCAGGTAGTGGGTGCAAAGGATGCTCTTTCTCAAGGATTGAAATTTATTACATCATTCTAGACCACAAAAGAGAGAAGTGAAAGCACATATTCTACATGATTAGTTGCACAAGATATCCAACAAGAAGAAGGACTGCAGTATGACATGCAGTATTATCATCTCTGGTTACTAGCAATACTTCAATTTTCAATTTGTATGATACTTACTATCATGAGGATGACAGGATACAAAGCAAGAGTCATAAGCGTTAGGGCTAAATGCCTCTAATGCAAATTAAAGAAAAATGAATAGAACTACATGAAACTACCAGACGCGTTCAAGAATCATCACCAACAAAATAAATGGCTAGACATAAAACAAACAGTGTTATGTTAATATTCGAAAGCTGAACAAGCAATACAAGCAAATGGATTTGAAAGGAATAAAACTGACCCCTGCCTAATTTTTGCATTGAGAGAAGAAGGTCTTGTGATATGTGATATGGGTCACATGGGTTGACAATAATATGGTTATTTCACCCCCCAATATTGCCAATTGAGAAAAGGAAATGATACAAAGACATTTTGAATGTGACAATATTCGAAACATGATTGAGAGCGTTGGCTGCAAGATCAAAAGAGGCAGTCACAATTGGGTAATGAAGATTACCCAACCAGAATCAGTACAGAGCCTGCAGATGAATTCAACCTACCTGAGGGCATTACCCCTATGTACCCCTGCCAGGCACTATGTTAACCAAGCACCTAGAACATGAAGTATTAATCATCAAAAATCATACCAATCATCATACTGGCATGGGAAAGCTACAACATCTTGTATGAAACTCAAGGCTGGATATTGGAAATGCAATTTGCATAGTATCTAGGCAACTGGTCTGACCAACCCAATTTCATTACAAATCTATGGTTACTACCATGAGATATATAAGGACAATGACTTCATGAAGATCATTACTGGAAGGTGTAACTCCAACTATGTCACAAACCTGGATGACCAAAATAGTGTATTTGGCACCCAAGTAAATCTAAACAATATACCAATTATTATCACCAAAATCTCAATGCAGAAAATTGTTGACCTATTGGCTACAGAAGCAGAAATAAATGCAGCTACATCATGTGCACAAGATATGCTTGTTGTGTACCAAATGATGCAAATCATGGCACTAAATGTCAACTTTTCTCTGATCCTTGAATGCAATATCAATGGTACTATTGATTTATCTTGCAACTGGATCACTGGAGGAAGGACTCAGCATGTAGATACACATTTGTACATGCTACAAGATTGCAACAGAGGAAAGATTATCCAAATGAAGTGGATCAAAGATGAGGACAATTCAGCAGATCCAGGAACAAATACCATCAATTATGCCAGCCATGCCAAACACAGCTACATAGGATAACAAAAATCATTTTGAAATTTGTGATTAGGTTAAAAATCTCTGAAACCATATCAATACAAACAATTGCTTTGGAATGTGTCGTATGGGGTGTCAATTATGAAAGTTTCTAGCTTCCTTTACGTATATTTTGGAATGAGGAAGGGTATTACAAGACAAAAGCGTATGCATTCAATCACCCCGAAAATTGCTTTGTAATTTAAAACTCAAAATGTCAATAAAGTAATATTCATAATTCTGACTATTCTAAATTGAAATTGAGTAGTTGACTTGAGAATTGACCTCTAGAAGTGAATAAGACAAAATGTGGCAATCCCGCCGAATCATTCAAATCATTCATGGTGAATGAATCCTTGAGACCCAACAATATTGTAACCTATTATTCAAATGTAAGTCCATCATCCCTAGTAAATTCCATCAAAATACCGGCATCTTGGTAACCTGCATAGAATCTCTTGCCATCAGGGCTCAAAGCAATTCCCACTGTTTCATCTCCATCATACCATCCACCTCGGATCGCAGAAAAGACGGTTGTGTAAGAGCCGTCCATATCACGTGCATACACCCCTGGCGTTCCTCCATCCTCACAAAAATAAATGAACTTGCCATATTTTCCCAACACTATCTGATCAGGTTGAGCCGGAAATCCTGTCCTTTCTACCTCATAAGTCATTGCATCTAAGTCGAGAGAGTACAATAACTGAGATACCTTAGCAATGAAGTAAAGCTTCCCATCTCTGTAGCTGATTCCTTCTGCGCCTGCAAAATATCTTCTGGCAGATTCTCTTCCGGCTGCTTCGCTACCGGTCCATTCAAAGGTTGTCCCGTCCATGATACGGAGGTAAGTCACCTGAACAGGGTCACGCTGAAGAGCATCCCAGCCATTCCCATTTGCTTCGAAACGTTTCAGTACACCTTCTGAGTTATCCTCGGTAATGAAGAAAACTGGTCGACTTGGGTTGGAGTTTTCTACGGCCTTGATGTCGAATGATAAAGGACGCACGGATCATTGTGACCAATTTTCATGTTATTCACAAAGTCACCCTATGAATCCGATAGTTGCTTCAAGAAAACAAACGACTTACCACACTTTCCCAATCTCCTCCATCGGGACCACCTAGTTTTGTCATAACAGGTTTCAGATGGTTTTCGCCAGAAGGATCGGGGTCCATCTGTGATAAGAAAAGAAGCACAGGAAAATCTACATTTAAGTAAGCAAAACCAGTAATTCGATTCAAAGCTAAAACTACTTACCTGATAGCATTGCCCCCCAGAGACTTCTTCACAACTCACGACAGTATTCCAAGGCGTAACACCGTTGCCACAAGCTGTTGACAGCCCAGTCAAAAGCGCTTTATAGTCGACAACATTTCCATCTGCACTGAAGTAGAGCGCGTAAACTCCACCTCTTCCACTTGACCGCTCTGAGTTTGAAACATATGCCCACCCACCGTCAGGCAAAGGCACAACCTTGGCGGCATCAATGCCATCATGAAACACAAGATTCGAGCTACTTCCGTTCTCAAAATCGACGGATCTGCCTTTGGTTGCAAGAAGCCTGACACTCAGGCCTGAACTGATATCGATTCCAAGCTGATTGTTCCGAATGTTCAAGTCTCCGAAGCGAAGAGTACTAGACTCTACACCGGCATCGGTCGAAGCAGGTGAGACATCAGCAGTTTGATCTATTTCAAAGACATGCTTTTCAGAGTCAGTAAAAGTCTTTCCTTTTCCCTCTGAATTGTATTGTTCTACGCCATCCAAAGAGAAGGAATATTTTCCCTCGCCGAAGTCGCAGCAGAACCCATCTGAGAACCGATCTTTGATAGTAAAACGGTACTTGTGTCCGTCGGGTAAACACTTCATTTCCTCCACGGATTCAGACTTGCCATAAGGCACATTTACATCGGCGGGGCCAAAAAGGATCTCGGTCCATTTTCCATTACTTCGCTGTTCAAGAGACCAGCTAGTTTCAAATCCATAAATATCGGTAGTGAGCTTCAATTCGAATAGGTGTTCGCCGTCTTCACAGGATAGTTGGAGGCGATGATAATGATCGGTTTCAGAGTTGGCAGTTTTACGAAGAAGTCCTTTCTCCAGCGCATCGTGTGTTTTCTCATGTCTTTTTACTAGCTCTTTCGCTCTGGTAGTACCAACGAGGATATATAAGTAGACAGGGAAGTTGAATGGAATGAAAAACTTCATCATGATCGGCAGATTTACCACACGCCGCAGGATGTTGGGATGAGATTTTGTAAGTCAAACGAAAAAATGACTTCGCCGTTGGATGCAGTTGGATTCAGTTTCATGCAGTTGGATTCAGATGGATGCTGAATATAAGAAAACAACTATTAAAATTATTGGTTGTGATTATAATATTAATATGTAGTACCTTTAATGCCACACAACACATCTTGTTCAAACTAAAATGAAAAATATCAGCAAAAGCATTTTTGACAAAAGGCACGAAGTAAAAAAATGCTATGGTACTATTCTAGACAAGTCAAAATTGTCACAAAAGTTCCAATGACAACTGATAGGAATTATATTGAAAAACTACAAAATAATCTTACTGGTTCCCCAATAGGTCATTATGATGTCAAAAGGAACGAGCCAGTTTGCCATGAAATACACTACTCTACACTCTCGTTTCATGACAGACAACACATCATCTTGTAAAGTGAAAATTGGCAAAAAAGTTCCAATGACAACTAATAAGAATAGCCCGTTTACCATGAAATACACTCTACATTTCAAAACAGAACATACTTTTTTGTACTCTATATTATATCATACGACCGCAAGAGAGAGGGTTACAAAAAATCTTTAGTAGCGTTCGCAGCAAAAGCCCCGCCAAATTTTAAGATTCGCAAATCGGAGTCTGTCTCCTTTTAAATATTAAACAATTCCAATGTAAGACTCGGCAAAAACTACGTAATTGAAGTTCAGCCTCTGCTCTAGGAGATAACAACATATCTGTAATTTACTCTTTTGTTAGGTGCTTTCTTCTACCTACGCAAATACCAATTTACTCTCGATGATGGGAGTATTTTCAATATTGAAAATAATTATATGTTGTATATCAATGCCAATCATGCTGAAAAAAAAATATGAATCGTAATTATTAACCCCTA
>JALLPE010001087.1:0-13180 GCA_036940025.1 Conticribra weissflogii | reverse complement strand
CAAGGCAATTGTCAGAATCTGCCACAAAACTGTCAATGCTAACATAAAAATCTGGATCTTACAAGTTCGTTGGTAAATTTCCTGCATAATTTCTACGTGCAAACAAAATTGCATCAAGTCAGCAGTGTAACTTGTATGATACTTCTATCTCCTTGTCTGTCAAACACATTATAGTGGGTTCATGGTCACTCTTTTTTAAACTGCTAAATTTACATAGTAAACTTGCTGTTCATGCAAATCTGATATGATTTTTCAATTTTACATCCCCAAAAACATATGTCTTTATATTCTACAAGGATTTCTAGTACTACATCATACTCACTTCACCTCATTTTAAAATGTGACAAATTGTTACGAATATCAACTGGGACTACCATAAGTTTCAAAAATTTCCTTCCCTCCCATCATTCTCACCACCCCCTTGAAATCCCAATATTGCCAATGTTATCAGGGATGGAACACAACAGGTCTGGGGCACTGGGGATACTCTTATACAAAGAGCAAAAATTTTGAGTCAAGACAATGTGATATTTTTTGTGCTGCTGCTTCGTACTCCTGTCTATGATGGACCACCAGAACCAAAAAAAGCAACAATAACCATTGTTTACCTTCCCAATCATCATAGTAACTGATTGGTTGGATGGTATTATGGAGTGGGATGATCAGGATGGCACTGGAGTTCGCACAAAGCACAGGATTCACAATGATCAATGATGAAAAATGCTGCCCAACATCAACACAGTCAAACCAGAAAATGATAAAAATGCAACATTCAACATATTCTGGGTGGTAAAAATATAATCAACAATCAAAAACACTAGTTGAAACAAGGTCACCACAAATTTGGGAGAAGAGAATGGTATTTTTCCATCTATGGTTACTTTTTTCTAACAAGAATATTTTTTATGAACTAATCATTGTTCAAGTTGGTCAACAGTAACAAAAAACTCAACAACCAAAAAATTTACCTCCAAAAACACCAACAATTCGACCTATACAACAATATAACAAGAAACAGCTGTTGGTGGGCCCTCAAACAGGCGATGAAGTTGCAAAACTGCTAATAATAATGCCATCGGTGTCAGATTTCTGACACTGACAATGTCAGCTGGCACCCAGGAATGGTGGATGAGAGGAGTCATCTCATCCATGGAAAAACACAACAATTACAACAATAACTAATTAATGTAAACATAATTTCCATCTAATTAATTGTTTTGTTAATTTAATTAATTAACTTAGAAACACCACATCTTGTCTTTTTTGCAAAATTTTGCACTGAAGTGGACATATCTCAGTCAATTTAAGAGCTTAATTGGCAAATAAAGGTGAATCTGAATGCTCTAGCTGAGGTGCTTTCAATAAATTAATTAATATTGATTCCAGGTGAGGTTTAGTAGGCCTAGCTTAGGTTGAAATTGAGCCCACTATAGTGGGTTTCCTGTGCTGGATAAGGAAATGCCAACCTGGTAATTACTGGGAACATACTATTTTGTTATAATTGTCAAACTTGATACAGTACTTCCAAATGGTGGAAAATAAAGTCTATTTGAATAAAGTTGGGTGTAAAAAAATTATGTATTACAATTGTGAAATTACCTTGAAATAATAATATACTTTTTTCTTCTCCATGAAAATAACTAACCCTTGTCACCAACTTCCAATACATATTACCAGTCTAAAACTATACTGAACTATGTCATGTCAGTTATAGATGTCCAATGTTGTCCCTCATGAAAAATTAGATAAGATCTCTTCCTGCCAATTCCAACTAGCCAAACGTCTTCACTACAGTAAGAAGAACTCACATCCAGCTCAAGAACGTCCATACTCATGTGGAAGGATTTTTTACAGTGTTTTTTCAAGTGCCTTTAAGAATGGAAATGGTTCATTTTCAACCACTCATAGAATGTGGTTTATTTTCTACATGTCAGATATTGTGAAAAAGATGACCATTTGCATGAAGTGCATTTATTTGAATTTCTTTGCAAAAAATTCTGGAATAAATGAAACTATACAAGTTTTTAAATTTTTGTAAAAAAATATGTACATTACAAATACTTGACTTCACTGTAATATTAATACCTAAATGCATACAATAAAAAGTTTGTGCAACAAAGTTTATCTTATATTCATATCACATTATGTAGATAAAACCTATATCTGAATATCACCAAAGTCAAAAACCATGTAATTTCCATCTAATTGTGTTGCTGTGGCTCTTGCAGCAAGGGAAATATTAGGAACTAGTATGAGCCACTTTGCACAAAGATAGTTCAGACTATCTGCTACAACTTTTACTAAACACTGTATTGACAATTTAGGCTGTGAGTCAAGTAATAAAGGATTCTCCTTGGAAAGTAAATTCTTTGTTTTATTTTAGACCACATAGTTGACTCGAGTTTTAGACTGAAAATGGAAATGCTATGTCCTGATCAATCTTGAACAATACATTTTGTCATTGATCATTATTAGTTGATTAATTTTGATGTTAAAGCACCAGGTACAAGCATGCATATTTATGATTACTTCATAAACATGGAAATCAATACTATTAAAGAACTAAGGTCTGTGTGAGCTCAAAAGGGGGTAAACAGAAGCAAACTCCATCCTTATAACTATTGATGTAGGATTCATCTGATATGCTAAAATAAAAGAGGGCAAGTCTTATGAAGCAGCTTTGTCAGAGTCTATTGCTAACCACAGTTTCACCACAAAGATTGTTATTTCTGGAGATATTATTTTTTGAAAATGAAAACTCAGGTCTTTTGTCAGCAAGATATGACCTATTATGAAATTTTAAAATAGGAAAAACCATCACCTCATTTTGGCTGTAACTTGTTGCCAAGGATACTTTGAAACCAAAATATTAATTCTAACCAGCTACATAGAGAACAGTGATAATATTAGTATTAATGACTATGGATATGATTGCAGTTAATTTCTATTCATTACAAACTGTGCATGAAGTACAATGGATTAAACTATTGTGGCCATATTTAGCACCAATACAATGAAATTTATTGCAAGTGGAAAGAAAATTTTTATTACTTCCATTCTCTGAAGAATGCTAACCTAATATGCAAAATAACCATGTTTTCTTCACTCTCTAGTGAAGTTGTTCATGGTAGAAAGTTCTGCGCCTTTTTTATTCATTCTGATATAAAATACACGATATTAATTTTGATTCATTTAATCATTTGCGTTTGTTTCTACCCTGTAATTATCTCAATTTTTTGAGCCTATTCATACATTTATCTTTTGAAATCAAATGCTTATAAACCTATGACAAATACTTCATAATGTCAAAACAATATGTATTGATAGAATCAGTATATTTAATTATGAAAACTTCAAGCTGAAATGTTATGACAATAATCATGATCACTTTGGATGAATTGCAGTAGCATCAATATTAACCATTGCCACTTTGATGTCAAACTTTATTCTTTATTTTTCTACAACAATCTAGAACTAGATCAAATTAGTCCATGAGATCCATTTTGAGAAAATTCAAGATCATCTTAAGTCTCTCTTAATGACATCTACAATTTCCTCAAGCCTCAAGTATCAAGCCCAAAGAAGCTCATTACAAGCCAGAGGTAATGTTTACACCTGATAACACTACCAAGAACACCACCAAGACAAAGTTATATAGGAGATAAAGTTGAGGATCAGGTCCTATGAGAAGCACCCTCTCTAATTACCTTTGAGTGAAGTATCTCACATCCAATGGATAATGACCTACAAGAACCTACTGTACAAGACCAACCTCAAGAAAATGAATGATATTATACTTACTGAGTGTGCCTTTGATATTGAAGATGAATGTCAAGCAGTTAAAGCCCAGGATAAAATTAAGACAGAAGCCTTAGATTAAGTACACAATTCACTTATTATCACATTAGCAAGTCAAAACAAGCATTTTATACTCCTAGGAAAGAAAGATTGAGTATTTTCCAACTACTTTACTGCCTGCTATGAATAGGATTGGTGCTTATCCTGAAGATTTTCTAAGCATTGAAGATCTTAGGAAGTTGCTTAGCATTTGATGAATAATTGTTGCATTTCTTCTTATTTTGATATGTTGGTTGAGAAGATATTGATGAAATGATGTTTTCCTCTTCATTATTTTCAAAGCATAAAACTTTTGCATGTATTTTTATCTCAAGAGATTTTCATACTTATTGATATTGTGTTCACAATCCACTCTTTGATTACTTTTAGTTACATTGAAACATCAACATTTGTCAAAAGTGCTTCTTTTCATCTGGATGTTTTATCTAATTTAGCAGTCAAGAAATAAAAAATGAACATTGAATTAAATGAGGCAAATACATCAATAACAGTGTCATCCAATTCTCTGAGTAGTTTTATGTGATATGGATCATTTGCAAAACTTTTGTCAATGTCACCAATCTACCAATCAGAAAATAAAACAATTTTCTGCATCAACAAAAAGATTGGTAATGATTGAATAGTGGTTAACAATAGGCAATAGGAATGTCCAATGTGAAGCAGATAACTGCTGATTAGATACTCAATTATATTTGAATAAAAAATTAAAACAGAATAAAATTGTCTCTCCTTCAGTCCAAATAATTTAATTTGCTCCCATGTCAACTGGGGACAGTGCCAATGGGGCAACCCTCTGATTCATATTTTAAAAGTAGTGATGATCCAGGATGTTGTAGGTTGTATGCATGTGCTGGCTGGGCACATAAGCCCAATTAACTGCAGGAAATTTCAAACTGTTGTTGGAGGTGGGGTAGAACCCTTATGAAGTTTCCAATGAAATTCTGGATATGGTTTTTGGATTTGTTGTGCCAAACTTTGTTTGCTTTTGCAGTAGTGAAATAGTTTGACAGCACCAGGGACCAGCTTCCCACTGTTAAGTAATGATGTCTGAAGATCATACAACATGTATGTAGCTAAGTCTGGTGTCATGATTTGTTGCAAGTCCCCCATGGAGTTCACTATAAGAATCTGGACCTATCACCAACACAGTATAGCGCAGAATAGGTAAAGTGGGTAATTAAAAATATCTGACATTGTCCATAATCCAACTGGTTTTTGGTGATTCTAAAGAGGTTGAGGGAATACAAGAGATAATGTTCATGAATTGAGTCAGTGGTTTTGATTTTTTTGTCTTGGAAAATATGTTTAAATTTTATGAGAATGAGAGTTTAAAAATACAACCACAAGATAAATATGCTAAGACTGAAAAAAAATTAATAGGAGTATCTGTAGAAGAATAATATTATAACATGTATATTTTTTTATTTTTTATCACCAATCAAAAGATAATCAACAAGCACCCCGCTACTATTCCTTAAACAAAACAAATCAAAACAAAACAACAATCAACTTTATCTGCCCGCATCTACAACTCCTTGTCATCTTCCTCCATCCCATCTCCGTCACCACCATCCTCATCAGTATCTTCATCATCAGAATTGTCATAGAGTTGATGCACGTCTCCACCCACAACAGTAGTCATACCACGACTCTTCTTGCCCATATGACGGACAATTCCAGTGAGAACGAGTTTCACACACTGGACAAATTGAATGTGCTTGATGTCCTCGTTGTCCGTACAGGTTCGTCCAGTGGTGTGGCAGTCAAGCTCCTTCTTGATGTGAGGCTCGCAAGCAAAAGGGAGTTTGACTTCTTGTGGATACCCCCAAAATACACCGCCATTGTCCTCTTCCTCCTTACGGATTTCTTGCGACACATTTGGGCATGCCGTTTCCTTGTTTCCACCCTTGAAGTATGCCTGCCGCTTTGCCCTCTTCTCATGCTTGAGGTGCTTGGAATCGCCATACCAATCGGGCGTTCCTCGCCAGAAGAGGACCGACCTTCCACCAGGGGTCACTTGTGCCTTGAAATGCTCCACCGGCAAAGGGAGGGTGAAGCATTGTACGCAGACAATATTGTTGTTCTTCTTGATGTAGTTCCACATTTTGAATGGTTTGTTGGCGTTGAAGCTGTAGGACTGTGCCTCTGTGCTCATTCAAGCAACACCATTGGTGATATCTGTGATATCAGCCGGTTCGGCCTTCTTGGTCTTGGGCACCATTGTTTTGGAAGCCCTTGCAGAGCTCCTTGTTCTTGCAGGCATGATGTCTTTGTCTTCGTCAAGATCGTCCTCGCCAACTTCAGTGATGTCGTTGTCACTGTCAAGCTTGATGTCAGACCCGTCTTCCAGTTGGGAAATTTCAGGATTGAAGTCCTCGTCGTCTTTGCCTGGGTCAATTTGAGCTTAATAAAAATACGCAAAAAATAAAAATTAGTTTGGCGATAAAGTTGTTCAAATCAATCAAGAAGATATTTTACCCACCCTTTGCTTCGCTTGCACGCTTGATGGCCTCAGATGCTCGCCACTCTGCAGTCTTGGTTTTCCAATTTGCAAGGAAGGTCTTTTCCTTCCAGTTGTTCCAATGTTGAGCACGGATTCTCTGGATGTAGAGTTTGTCTTGATGACGGGGATTGATCGTGCCGGTGCAAAAAAGAATTTGAAATTTAGGGTCGTCGGCTTTTCTCCAGCGCGGAGCTCTTGTTGAGTTGGTATTTTTGATTCTCGGCATTATGAGATAATGAGATGAAGAGGGAGATGATCATGTTCCTCTGTGCTTTGGGAGAGGGAGATGAGAGGGACGTGCAATTCATGGTGGCAATGAGAGGGAGCGGAGGTGTGGGAAGTGCTATTCATTTTTGTTGCTGGTTGCGAGTTGCGAGTTGTGATGGCAATCGATTGGCGTGTGATTTGAATTTTGGTGCAACCCATTGGTGTGACCCATCTATTGCATGTTGGCACCAACAAGAAACAATTACTTGCAAAGCCTCGTTTTGGCAATAGTAGAGGCTTCCATTTTATTGGCACAAGATTGGCAGAAGGTTGGCATGTGCTTTTGTATCATGCCAACATTTTATACCAGTCTGAACGTTATGTGCCTAGGTTGGAACATAACTTTCGAGTAGGTACTTAACGTTTGCGTAGGTACATAACAGCATATCTGGTTGTTATGTACTTACGCAAACGTTAAGTACCTGCCCAAAGGTTATGTTCCGGGTCCTGTAGAAATTGTACTATTCCTCTGTAGGGTTGGTTGTTATGTACCGGTCCGAACGTTATGTACCTGCCTGAAAGTTATGTTCCTAGGTAGGAACATAACGTTCGGGCAGGTACTTAACGTTCGCGTAGGTACATAACAACCAGATATGCCATTATGTACCTACGCGAACGTTGAGTACCTACTCGAAAGTTATGTATTATCTATTTCTGCAAATCTTTTGTGCCGATGGTAAATTTGAACTGGCACATATTTTGAAGCTGTATTTAATTCCTCTGTCAATTTTTAAATTTATAATATGTATTCATGTCTATGTCACCAACAAATATCCATTAAATATATTCATGAATGTTTTTATTGATTTGAATAAGATGGTGGTTTGCATCCATTTCATATGGTGCAACACACAAAATAAAGTTGCGAGCGAATATTATTAGCGTTGAGTTCTAGCAAATGATTGGCATGTTTCTTGACACTCACAAGATTGATTTGAAAAAAATTAAATCTCGCATGATCATCATCAATCACCTCTATCTCTAGCTCTATCAGTCCAGAGATTGGCACATTCATCACAACACACCTCTGCCATCATTTTCAGATTGCCGCCATCATTATTTTTTCATCATGGAAGAAGAGGAAGCTGCCCCACAACGAAAACAAAAGCGGGAGACACCCCCTGCAACCATGGAAGACTTCTACCTATTTGAAAAAGAAGTCCAACAGTGCATGGGTTCCTCCCTTTGCTCTATGATGACTGAGGAGTTACATTTTTGCCAATTCTTTGGCATTCCGGCATCAGCTGCAATGGCAGCATGGGATCTGCTCATAAAAAATGAGCATGTGCCAGAGGAAGGCACCGTACTCAAATTTCTTTGGGTGTTGTACTTCTTGAAGCACTACCCAAAAGAAGGACCTCTGTGTGCCGCGTTGGGTGGAATCGATCCCAAAACGTGCCAAAAACACATCTGGCCTTTTATATATGCAATTGATGCCCTTGAACCTGATGTTTTAAGTAAAAAATATCAAAACATTGATAATTCAAAAATTTCACTACTATTTTCTTCTTCTTCCTGTCTCTAGATTGATTTTGAATGCAGGAAAGTGCGACAATCTCATGATTGCCACATGAGCGTTGATGGAACCGACTGCCGCATTGCAAACCATGGCAGAATTTTTTCATCGCATAAATTCAACAAAAAGTCCGGGCTTTGCTATGAAGTCGGGATTGGAATCATTAATGGGAATATTGTCTGGATCAATGGACCATTTCCTTGTGGTGAATGGCCAGACATCTCCATCTTTCGTCTTTGCCTCCAGACTTTTCTTGACAAGGGAGAATGCGTTGAGGCAGATAACGGATATCATGGCAATCAGTGGTGGGTCAAATGCCCTGCCAACCTGATGAATCCACACGAAAATTTGGCCATGCAAAACCATGTCCATAGCCGCCATGAAACTGCAAACTCCCGATTGAAAACATTTGCCATCCTTGATAGCAGGTACCGCCATGAAATTGAAACACACGGCTATGTATTCCATGCTGTTGTCGTGCTTGTTCAGTTGGCAATTGAAAATTGTGACCCTCTCTTTAAAGTAGAATATAAAATGTAATTTTTTGTTGAATGAGTTATTTTTATGATGTTAGTTATTTATTAGTCAGATGTAGATGAATTATGAATTAAAAAATAATCAAATTGATTTGTGACGAATATCACAAGAACATATCAGTCAGTGATTAAAAATAAATAAAAAAATATCAATATGACAAAATTTTTAAAATCATTATTATTGGATCTTTGAAGGTTTTTATAGTCAAGTCAACACAAAAAATAAGATTAAAAGCAATTATGACATGAGTAGTGTGTTGTTATTGTTTTCATTGATTATTATGCAAATAATGATGGGAAAATTATTAGTGCTTGTTAATTATTTGATTTTTTAAGATTTTACTGTGATATTAACCTGATATATTAGCCGAACATTGACTGTAAGAGATAACAAAAAAATCCCTCAACCTCACACTAGTCAGTATTGGGCAATTAAGTACAATATTGACTACTTTACTTTGTGCATATGATCAGTGAGGTCCCCTTGGCCAGTACTAGGACATCTTTTATAAAGATCCATAATGTTCTTGGACCTTCATACAGTCAGGCATTATCTCTTGTTTTCATTGGAAGTCATAAGTTGCTGTAATTTCCCAATAGCAATGCCAAAGTACATATGTTCCTTGTCATATCACAAAGTAGTATATTTTAGTATCCCATTTGAGGTCTAGTGATGGTGTGCCAAGTATCCTTTTTGGTTGGTAGTAATTCAGAAATTGTTGATGGTGATAGAGTTCTTAAATCATCAAAAAATTAATTTGAAAAATAGTAATCAAATGTTCAGATCCATTTTTCTTGAGTATGATCGACAAAGGGCTTCTGTATTTGCTTCTATTCATTATCAGAATTCTATTAGTCTATATTCCATAAGTCTCCTTTTGGTGGTTTAAGGTTTCAACTTGTAATCTTGGTATTGAATTGAATTTACCATGGTAAGGAGTGGCTCCTTACTTTTGGGTTAAAATTTACTTGATTGTTATCTCATAGACCTAGCATACCATCAACCAAGTTGTTGAGGAGCTGGTGGATGTGTACAGTAAGGCAATACACTTGGTTAGCTAGCTTAATAGTGCTGATATCTAGTATGTGTTTTGGCTTGACAGTATGTAAAATATTTGTATCATGAATCAATGTACTGAGGTCTGATTTGAACTTAACTGGCAATCCAATACCTTTGTATCATAATTTTTTCAAAGTCTAGTTCAATTCATTTTTTGCATTGTTTGGGTACCTATGAATAAAGTTTACAGTAACTGAGTTTGGTAAACACTTCATATTTGTCTTGTTACACAGTACCATCATATTTGTATCAAATTTTGGGAATACTATACCTATGTGTGCTGTATGTGAGGCCTTCAAATAATGCCATCACTGGTATACCAAGTAGCTATGTTTCACTTGTGTTCAGTTGTTAAGTGATTATGTGAAGACTCTACAGATGCTCTGTCACCATCTGAACCACAATCAATAGTCCATCTGATTACTATGTTGGTGTGTTGGCTGTACATAAGTAAGCCTATGGTCACACTTGCTATAGTAGATTGTGGAACTTTGACCAGACAAGTAAAAGATAATATCAGGCATATCTTTGGAATAACAATGGAAAGGTGAAGTTTTTTAACAATTATATTTTAGTTATTATTACACTCACAACTGAGGAACTATCACCATTAATAACAGTGAAAATTACTATCACCATTAATAGTGAATTATCACCATTATTTTTAGTCTTGAACCAGGAGATAGAAATCCCAAACAAAACCAAAATAATTTTGCTATTACATTACCTTCTTGGGGTAATTTAGTGCTTGACTAGGATTTGAACCAAGTTGTTTTTATCTACCCTGGTCATTACATTATACACTAGGGTAACATCTTCCCTGTATCTGTTGTCTGTTGCAGTACTTATTGTCATGGATCTCAAAGTAGCACCACTTGTTACAGTACTTATGCTATGCAGAGATGTAAGTAACTCAACCTAGAGATCATTGGGTTTCTTTGTCTTTTTGAGTTTGTTTGATTTCATGGGCATCTTGGTCTTGGTTTAGGACAGTGCATGAGCCTCAGTGGATTCCATCTTGTTGATCATGGTATTGTAGCCACTAGTCACTATTATTGTAAGTGACCAATGAATTATGGTCTTGTGTTGAGTGTTGTGTCAGGATAGTATCTACACCTACTGTCGTGTTAAATAGCATTGTTAGTCTTTGTACCTCCTTTCTGAGGAAATTTCTTCAAGTATTAGTTTATATGTTTGCATTGATAAAATGGATGAAGGTAAAAACTGTAGTAGCAGCTGTCTTGATTAGTCGATATATATACTGCTTATTTTGACACCAAGCTAAATCCTCTCTGGAGTAGAAAGGTTTGGAACTGGAATGATTGATGCATTCCTGTACCATAGTATGATAGTAGTGGAAAATCCAATCCCAGGAGTGAGATATTGCACTTTGACCAGCATTCTTAAGTGAAGTTGTGTTTGCATGGTGTATTGAAATATGTAATAGCATCATTTTATGAATCTTGATTTGAATCAGAAGTATCATTGGCAAACACTTCTAGGAGGCATTATCTTTCTTCTTTCTCATGGAAGGCAATCTTCCAGTTTTTCCAGTCTTCTCAAGTATTTTCAAGTAGGTCATCATCCACCCATGTCTCTGGTTGGTAGAAAGGTTTATTCTCATGGGATCTGTGAATCACGTTTTTAACAAATAAGCAGATTTGCATTCTCGTACCTTAGCTGGAAATGTCCTGTCCTGTTCTGTCCTTGATGAAAAATCTGAACATAGGCAGGACATTTTCCCTGAGGACATTGCATAAATTTGTCCAGGCCATTGGCACATCATTTCCTTATCCTGAAAAGTATTATGGGACTTATATCATGTGTCCTCAGACCTAATGAAAATAAATTCATTACATTGAAAGATCTGGAAATACCTAAAAAAAAGTGTTTTTGAACTCTTCCAACAAAAGAAGCCTAAAAGTGCAATTAAAATTTTCGATGCAATTTTTGATATTACAATTACTGTGCATTATCATGAGCTAGCTGCACTCAATCTGCTGCATTCACAATCATGGGTGTTTTTCCTGCAACACCTTCCCTTTGTGGTTTGTCATGGAGTACTGTAATATCCAAAAATGGAGGAAAATTTGTTGCAATCAACATAAATAGTTCATCTTTCATCTTTCTTTTTTGATCAAAATCATCTCATAAAAATGGGTCACTTGCACCCTCCCAAAAACTGGTGGTAAAAATTCAATTGTATTTGCTGAAAACATACACTTGGGCAAGCCAAGCTGAAATAAAAAATGATTCTGTGGATTATACAGGCGCTGCACTACACATAAAGGGCTGTTTTCTGCATTTGAATTAGATTTTGTATTTTTAATATCTCCAAATGAACCTTAATCACCCCCTTTCCAATTCTGTGTTGACAATTTTCATGCATTTATGTTCAGTGGCAAGAGCAATAAAAATCATTTCTTGGTGATATATTGTGTTTTCTTCATGTGTATCATTTCAAATACTAGATATTATTGATTTCGGTTAGTCTCATGAAATTTTCATGTGGAACGATATATTTTGAATCCATTTTGTTTCAAAACAAACACAATCTTTTCTCTGAAATTTTTGAGTTTGTTGTATATGATGTGCTACAGCATAAGAGCTAAATATGATACCTGTGAAATGATCTTGATGCATATTTGTTCATGATTTGTAATATATTTCACAAGGGGGGTAATACTAATCTGTCAACAGGACATTAATCCTGCATATCTTTTGAAATGCTAGTTCATAAAACTTATGACTTGTCATTTAGGGGTGAGTCAAAAACAAAAATCATCTACTGAATAATTACAATAGTATGTAGTAATCATTTATTGATGAAAACAATTATAAGTTCTAAATACTGTGCTTATGAATAATATTTTTTTCTGCATCTATTTAAACAAAAAGATTAAATAAAAATAATATTAATACCGCACCATTCAATATTTTCAATGTATGGTTAATCTTAGTAAGCAATAATTGAAATTCAAAAAAAATAATCAAAACATATATTATTTCTGGTTTTAGTTTTGTTCTCAATGCAAATGACAAAAACACTATTTTGGTAATAAAAATACATTCCTAGTGATGCTACATGGAAATTCAACATGCAACATGACATATATGTTAATAAAACTCAAACAATCTTGAAATATCTAGAAATTTAACATTCAACTATAACTGAGCATGTGGTACTGGGAAACAAAGAAACTGTAGCAAAGAAATGTAACTGTTTCAATCAAGCATTAAGTAGACTGGTATAATATTATCACTCTAAATCAAAAGATCCTGAAAATAACACAATATAACCAAGTTTCACAGAGATGATATAAACATACTTGAAAAAGTTAGGCAAAAGCTATTTCAAATTTTTAAAAAAAAATTTTGAATTATTATTTATGATTTATGATTTATGATTTATGATTTATGATTTATGATTTATGATTTAT